>JADRCH010013790.1:18543-39930 GCA_019843965.1 Rhynchomys soricoides | reverse complement strand
TATATATGAAATGTTAGTTACATGATATCACTTGCTGAGGATATATGGAAACAGAATTTTCTGTTCTGTTCTTTTTTTCCCACAATGTCATCTTTGGATTTCAGCTACTTATGAAACTTCACTGACACTCACGTTTAATCATTTTCAAGTATCAAAGTTGAAAACATATAAGATATCGAATGTTGCTTATGTTTATATATTTTTATATTTGTGCTTATATTATTTACTACTAATTATTTGTATTAAGAATAATATAGTATGAAAAATGCATACTAAAATGCTTAGTGCTAAAATGCCCACAATGGACCAAGTGCTTAAAAAATAAAACATTTTATAATCCTTATTACAATGCTAGTCTAACAAAAAGGAAGGGAAACACAACTCACTTTTGGGTGAGTCACATGAATCTAGGAGTTGACTCAACTGTGGATAAATTCTTTGTACATGTCAGCCCCTGGGTTTGATAGTTATCCCTGAAAAACAGAGTACAAAATGGGCTAATAACCCAAAAATATTTGGTGAGATGAGAGACTCTAGACAGAAAAGTTGACATGCTAACATCTTCTGTAGAAAGTTAGCACCTGAGAATTTCCTAATAAGAAAGATCAACACACCAACTTCTGATGGTCTAGACTTTTAGACTGTAGGGAACAGATTGGCAGATGGAACTGTCAACCACAACAGTTCCCTTTTCTGCCCTATAAAGCGGCAAGACTCCTGTGCCTCTGAACAGTCTTCACTTCCTCAGAGGTACTGGGCCTTTTGTTTTCCTTACATAAGGAAAACCTGCTTCTGTAGAAGTCAGTCTCCTTTAGTTTTACATCATCATGATCAATCCCAATCCCGGAGAGGTGTGGAGCCCCTCATGCCAGCCCTCCTCTCCTTTGAGCGATCATTCTTCTCTCCCCTTAGTTCTCTCACTCACTTTTTCTGACACCTATCCCACCAAAAGTCAGACTCCTCTCTGCACATACTAAAGCCCTAAACAGCCACCAGTTCTAGCCTGAAACCTCTGAGACTTTGTGATCTTTGTCTGTGTGAGAAGTTCAGGCACTCTTCTGGGGTTTTGTCGGTTTGCCACATAGACTCAGTTTAGGTCTTTTCTTTTATTTGCCTTCTTTTCTCTCTACAGATAACCAGAGAGGAGCATTTCGTCACTTGCCACACCATTACACCCACTATTCATATTCCTGGGTAAGGTCTAGTTCAATCCACAGGAACTTGAGATTGACAGCCTCCATCCAGATCCTGGGGTTCTTTAAATTGTCTGCCTCTGGCTGGAACTGGGACCTATCCCAGCCTCCTAATCACTCATTTCTGTCCACTTTCTGGTTGGAGGTGATGACTTATTAATAGAAACAAGCCTCACCCTTGCCTTACCCATAACAAGGTTCAAGATCTATATTCTTACACACCTTTGGCTTGCGGTAAAACAAACCCCAAAGCATTAGTGCATCTAATTAAACACTTGAGGTCTGGACACGATAGAAATTATAAAATACTTTATAACTTCCAAATTTTCATTGACTACTGTTCTGGATTCGGCTGGGCCCCTGAATCTATGACATAAGAAATCAGAACAAAATACTTCATGAAATAAAGGCATTGTACCCTTAAGGACAGCTAAGAGTTAAACTATTTCCAGCATAGGTTACCATTATTTGTCTCACAATATTGAAATATTTATAGTAAAAATAACTACTGTAAAAAGATACCAAAGTAACAGCTAGCTCCCTGACTCTGACAAGGGGCGTTGGCACCTTCCTCATCTTGAGCTGGGCTGGGCTAGTTATTTAGGAAGGTTTGAGGAGTTACTCTCTACTGGGAGAAAAACCTTCTAAAAGCACCTTTATCTGTCCCTGTTTCTTCTGTAACTTTGAGAGAGACCTCAAGCTGTGATACCAGTGACTTTAACAGCTGCCTGTGTAGACTCTGCTTCTTTGTGCTGTGTATTGGCTAGTATGAGGTCAACTTGACACAAGCTAGAGTCATCCGAGAGAAGGAAATGTCTCCTTAAAATTGGGCCGTAAGAAAGCCTGTAGAGCAGTTTCTTAATTAGTGATTGATGTGGGAGATCTAACTGAAGTGTCTTGTAAAAGGCAACTTCCTTCCTAACATCTCTATGTTGTTTCCCCTTCACAATGAAGATTATAAAAGTAATAATTGCAACAAACAATAACATTCAGAATCTTGGTTTATTAAAATATATCTTATGTATGATAATGTATTTATGGACTGTCTATATGTGATTATGGTTTGTTTTTACCAGGTATTTAGTACTAATTTTACTAATGAGTAAGTGCATATGTAAACTAACGTAGTTAACTTGGACCAAATTTGTTTTTCACCCACACAGAAAAATTAAAATTTTAAGAAATGAAATAATAATAAAAGACAAAAAACATCATTTATTAAGTTTGACCACATGGTAAAACAAATAGAGATGGCATATAGTACCGATTCTCTCTTTAGGACAATTAACTTAAGTTTTTAACTTTTAAAATTTTAAATCTGCTTTTAAGGACAAGACATTCATAATCATACAGTTCTGGACAAGATGTTCTACCTTTGATCCTTACTCCAATTCTGGTTCTACAACATGGCCCTTGTTACTTAAGGACATAAGAGATGATTATTCCTACCCCAGGATAAGTTGGATTTGTTGGTTGTTGTTTTTGTTTTTTTTGTTTTTGTTGTTTGTTTTGTTTTGTTTTCTTGCTGGACAATTGTCCTACCTTAATGTAAGGATAACTTATATTTGTACTTTTAGATGTATTATGTATATAAATGAATAGATAGATAGATAGATAGATAGATATACCATTGTCTCTTTAAAAACATACAAATGAACAAATGGGTTATTTCAAGGTCCCTATTTTAGCCAGATCTATTTAAAAAAAAAAAAAGGCAAAAAACAAACAAAACTCCCAACTGGTGCATACATCCCTTAGAAGCCAGGGGTCTGTCCTACTTTCTAAGTTAAGCGACTGCCGGAGCTGTACTTTCCGTTGCCCCAGCCTAAAATGATCACAGCAGGACCCATTAAATGTTAATACTCCTTCGCAAAAATAGGACATAAGCAGGCCACCCAGCCAACCTTAAATTTTGTCATTGAGGCCTGAAGAAGGGATAGACAGTGCTGAGTCCCCACTCTCCCAGGGAGAAAATTCTCCAACAGATAGTAAATTCAGTTGTCAATGCTATTATGGCTCATGCTACTAAGAAGATAATAATTAGTTTAGTAAAGAAGGGGGGAGAAAAGAAGGAAGGAAGGAAGGAAGGAAGGAAGGAAGGAAGGAAGGAAAGAAAGAAAGGTAGACAGGCTAGAGGAGCTTGAAGTTTCTCACAAGCCCAAGTGACCCCTTGAGGACTAAACTCACAATTGTCCTTGACAGTACAAAACAAAAAATTAATTTTGGGTACCTATGTGACCTTAAGTATCTAGAAGAAAAGTATGATCATTTATTAGTTCAGCAGACTTCAGTCCTCACACATTATACTTAGCATTACACTTAATCATATGAAATGTTATTTGGACAACTATTTCTCACTAATGATTCTCTTGCTGCACACACACACACACACATAATGGAGAGAGAGAGTCTGTGTGTGTCTGTGTGTTTATGTGTGTGTGTGTGTGTGTGTGTGTGTGTGTGTGATAAGACTTTGGCTTACTTCAGCATCACAGCATCTTTTCACAACTGAGAAAAACAAAACAAAACAAAAAACAAGTCTATCTTCTTAAATAGTGAGGCTAAATGTAAAAGCAACACTTAACAATTAAAAGACACTGTCTCTTTCTGGTAGAGTACTTCTCACATCTGTAATGTGCCCTTCTGTACCCTAAGCACCCATGTCCCCTGAGAAAGGAGGCTGCTAGATTCTGTCTCCAGACTCACAGGTTTGGGAAATTATTCAGGATTGAATGACATGAAAATTTGTCTACTCCATGAAAGATTTTATTATAGAGATGAGGGGGAGTACGGGGCCATGAGAAGAGACCAGACCGGGGGTGGGGGGGTGCAGAGGGGAAGAGAAGAGAGGCAGAAAAGAGAGAGGGGCAAGCGGGCCAAAAGAGGCAAGCAACCAAGAGAAAGAGAAGCACCATGAGAGCGCAAGGCAGAGATGGCAGGGTGAGGGACAGCAAAGCCCCTGGGCCAGGGAGGCTTAGGGTAGAGGCAGCACTGGGAAAAGCAGAGAGGAACCAGTGTACTGGGTTATGGGTGAGCCTAGTGGCCAGCCTGGGCTTTGGTATGCTAATAGAAACCACAGTTAGCCATTTGTCCCTAGTTTCTTTGGGACTCGACAAGAATATCTGGGGGAGTCTTGGGATGTTGCTAGATATTCTTATAGAAGTGATCCAATGGATTCTATTTCTCTTGTAAATTATCAGCTGGATATCGATTTCTCTTCCAAAGCTTCTGGGTGTTTGTTTCTTATGCAAGAGTCTTTTTTTAAAGAGGTTTTTTTTTTCCCTTTGTGAATCAAATATATGTATATATACATATATTTGTCTCTCAGCCATCTGATCAGAAATCCGCACCCTAGTATTTCAATATCCCAACATACAGATTCTCATGAGTAACCAGAGAGTTTAAATCCCCACAACAACCTATGTTCAATCTACTCTTTCAATATCAATGAGCATTCTTCAACTCGGTTCCATTCTGGCCAGGTTAGATATCTTATCAGCCTTGGGGATAGGCACAGCAGTAGTGTTTAGCTCCAATTATTATTTTGAACATCTAAAGTATTTCCTGACTCCCTAGCTGAGCTAGTAGCCACCATCAACCCCCCCCCCCCCCAAAAAAAACCAAATAGATTCCCTTGCAGGGGTCATTCTCCAAAACAGGTGAGTGAGTCATAGATCTTGCAGGGGCAGAAAACAGGCACCAAGTCACTTTCTCCAGGAGGAATGCTGTTTCTACATCAACCAATCAGGAATCATCTGAGTTGCTGCAGTGAAACTCCAAGACTGGCATGGGACTTGCACAAGTATTTAGAAACCAAAGGAGCTGAACATAGTCCACAGGAAGACAACAGCTACATTGACTAGACCCCCTATTGTGTCCCTTCATCTTGGGTCTCATTTCACTCACTGGCGCCCCCTGCCGACAAAAACTTTTTCAAATGGTCCTCCAGGGCAGTTTAAGCAATTGCAAGATCCACTACAACCAATCCAGCCAAAACTCTCCTCTGTCTACATGAAGTCAATCTGACTTCTGCCCCCTAAATCCTGGGGACAGCCCAGTTCCTACTCAGCAGAAAGTAGCCAAATGGCACAACTCTTAGGTCTGGAATAAAGCGCTAGGAACACAAAAGCCTCAGATGAGCTGAGAAACTCTGGACAGTGAGGTTACCACACTGATCACTCTTCTGAAGGAAGTTAGGACCTGGGAAACTTGTAATAGAAGCAATATATGAACCTCTATGGGTCTATACAACTTAGAGACAGCATGGGAACAGATTTGCAGATGGACCGTTCAACTTCTCATTGTTTCTCATCTATATAAAACCCTGATCCACCCTGTGCAGAATCCCCACTTCCAGAGACTTCTGCCCTTCATTCTTCTAATTAAAGGACATTCTGCTCTGCAGAGATCAGGCTATTTCTTCTATCTTCACGTTGCCTCAATCAGTCCGGACCTAACAGTGCATTGGGTAGCTAGCCTTGAAATGAGCCTTATTAGCTCATTAAAAGCCTTCACCTGTGGTCACTTTAAAGTGCCTTGACCTCCCCCTCCAAGAGGAAAAAGTAACAAGCAATTCCACTGAACAAAGCAGAGACTCATCCGAGTTCACTGTAATGTTTCTCAGGAAAAATTTGGTTTTATTAGGGTTTAGAAATCTTTTGAGTTACAAACATTACATTATAAAATATTTTGTTACTAAAACCTTTTTAGGGCTGGTGATAGTACTATTTAATAGTGTATGGGCAGACCCTATGTTTGAACCTCAGCACCAAAAGAAAAAAAAATGTGTTTTTATTATTTTACTGTAATAAGATTTAACCTACTGGCCACAATCCACTTTCAGAGATTAAAGTACACATTTGGAACAGCCAGCTATTAAACTGTACAGTATAAGAGCTCTACTGCAATCTATTGAACTCCGCGTTCACATGTGCTCACTAGAACTTCAGATTTGTTTTAAGAAAATGTGCCTTCTCAACATAGACATTAGAGGATCTGGGATTCCCTCGCTATGGATAATGCTAGCTATGGTGGTACCCACACCACCTCGGCACCTGCCCAGCAACCTGGCTTTGTCCTATCAAAGTCAAAAACTGCATTGAAAATTCATTGAGCACTAACATACAAACAAATATGGAACTGACTCAGCAAAATCCCACAGTTTTATACAGGCTAGAACTGAACTTAGATTCCCTCTTGTCTGAGATGACAGCCCAGAAAGATACCAGGTCAAGACTCCAGTAAGAACAAATAATGTACTGTCTAGTAAACACTGCTGTTAGACAAACAAACGTATTTGCTTTCAACATCCCATTCATTATATGAGAAATGCAAGTTAGTGCAAGTATGATAGTCACAGTGGTAGCCACATATGGGTTTTTGTTTTGTCTTAAGGCTGTGCATGGCTCCTTAGGCCCAGTCAGTGTATCTATTCATAGTGGGAACAGGATTGTTTGGACCTGGAGCACATTGTCTCTATTGTGGAGGGCTACAGGCAAGAAAAGATTGGGAGAAACCACACAACTTAAAGCTTTTGCTGACATATTGCTCACCTCGCATACAAATGTTCTTGTTATTGGGCAAGGTGGTGGTACTGAAGGCGGAAGGGAGTTCAGATGGGAGACGACACAGAGCGTCTGGGATGTCAGATGACACTGTTTACTTAACAATTTTAGACTTTCGCCACAGAGTTTTCCTTCCTCTTTTGTGAAGCTTCATTAACTTATCAGAATGCCTGTGAATTTCAGCAGCTAAGACAACTGATCCTTCTGATATAGTACCTCTCTAGTAAAACTTATTAATGTCCCAGTATATGTATGATTTTGCTCAGATGCAACGCTAAAAGAGGTTGAATTCGAAGAATTTTTCCCTAGTGTAAACTGTAGATATTCTGAGTTAAGTACAGTATAAGTGGAGACATGGCCTGATAGGAGAGAAGGGTAATGACCGTCTGTGATTACTTACACAAGGTCAGCTATGTGAATCTTGTTAAGTTTTCTGCATTGCTGAAGCCCCCCCAGCTATTCATTTTCAAGGTGGAAGTGTGATTTTTTTTTTGTTTTTTTTTTGTTTTTTACCTGTAGAACTATAGGACTCAACCAGAATTAAACAAAATTCTATCAGTGGCCAATGATAAGACTTTATTCTTTACCTGATATTAATGTATTTCTTGGCTTCTTTCTAATTCCAATGATAAAATGATACCATGCCTCTGTTGGGTAACAGCCTGGGATGATGAGGAACTGAGTCAGGCTGTATAGGTCAATATCTCCTAGACATAAAGAATGGCTTATCCCAGCCTGACCATTCAGCTCTACCTGCAGAAATAATATGCCCAGTATCAAAAACAGCCCCTCTAAATGCTCCCAATCTTCATCCCATGGGAAGGTTTGGTGACATGGGGTGTTTAAATAAAGTAGTTTTAGCCTGTTGAGATTGAGTCTGTCTGCCTCTCTACCTCATTTTTCTTCTTTCTGCTGTCAAAACCCAGGACACTTTTGGGATACTCCAGGCAGAAATCTCTCCTATGCCCTCCCAGCGGTCATTCCTCTGGAGCATAGACACTCTCTGAGAGCTCACTATTAAGATAAACAGCCACCAGTTCAATGTGAGACCTCTGTGGCCTCTGCCTTTGTGAGTGGTGCAAGTCCAGAGGATGGAACCCTGGTTCTTGGGACTTTATTGGTGCTCTGTGTAAACCCAACCTGACCCTGTCCTCTCTGCTCTCCTCTGACTCCTCCCCACCCATCTTCTTCCCAGACTCTGATCTGCAGGCTGGGAAGACTTTATCCAATGGATCACTCCCATCCATGCACCCAAATCAAGGTAACTTTCCAATCCCTGGAGGTGCCCTAACCAGACACCAGAAGCTCCAGGTTTCTCACTACTATGGATCATGGATCACAAAGTCTTGAAGGTTCTTGGATCCTCCCACTTTTCACTGACTTTGTGACTCCCCCAAGTCTTGAGAGTGTGAGGATGCCCCCACCTAACACTGAGGCTCATTTTCATCTTTTCTCTAAACCTTAGGCTGTCGGATAAAGATGTCACCAGTCCTGCCTGTCATCTCAAATTCAAACCAAATGGTTTTTCAAGACAGGGTTTCTCTGTGTAGCCCTGGCTGTCTTGGAATTCACTCTGTAGATCAGGCTGGCCTCGAACTCAGAAATCTGCCGGTCTCTGCCTCCCAAGTGCGGGGATCAAAAGCGTGTGCCACCAAACCAAATGTTAAAAAATGAGCTCTAAAAGCTGTCTTAGCTAGCCAATACAATTGAGTGGATACAATTATCCACTCAAATTTAGTCACAAATAATGGCCATTGCCAATGTGGAACTTTTAGGGTTGTTTGTTTGTTTGTTTGTTTGTTTTTCAAGACAGGATTTTTCTGTGTAGCCCTGGCTGTCCTGGAACTCACTCTGTAGACCAGGCTGGCCTTGAACTCAAATCTGCCTGCCTCTGCCTCCCAAGTGTTGGGATTAAAGGCATGTACCACCACGCCCAGCTGGAACTTTTAGTTTTGATACTCTTATAAACGTAGACCACGTATTCAAGTGAAACAGCAAAGGATTCGAGGCCCTCACTCGGTAAGTCTCCCTCTCCCAGTTCACTTTAACCCTTCTCAACCCTGCTATTCAGCGCCTCCTTACAACTATGCACACAGCTCGAACTTAATGCAGGTCAGAAAATAATTAGAAATAAGTGTACATTGGGTTCTCACCTTTGGGGGTTGGTCTGTTTGTTGAGTATACAAATGCTAAATTCTGAACCTCAAGATCTGGTTGCCATCTAGATGAGAACATTCTCACATACATTTGCCTTTGTTGTGTAAAGCTTGTTCCCCAATTTAAAGCTGATTGGCTAATGAAAAGGCTAAAGCCTGAGATTGGGCAGCGGAGAGAGGAAGGCGGGACTTGAGGATCAAGTGAGAGATCTTGGGAGAGAAAAGGGAGAACAGCAAGGAAAGAAAAGATGGAGAGAGGAGGAGGCCACCATGAGGCTGGATGGATCATGAGCATGTGGCTGGAAGAAATGCACCCTACGGACAGGATGATAGAGCAGAAGCAGACCAGGCAAGACTCAAACAAGTAACAGAGACATCTGGTTTGGATACAGGTGAGAATGGCATAGAACCTGCCCAATCTAGGCTTACAGCTTGTAAATAAAATACTAGGTTTCTGTGTCTTTAATATGGGCTAGCTAGAATAAATAATTCATTTACACCTAATGCCTATTGTCTTTATTGAGTCTCTAAGCCTTTCTCCCTTAACCGGGAGAGACTAGTCTCTATTCCTGGGACTTCTTCACCTTATGCCTTTGGCCTGCCTTTTATTTCTTCCCAATTAAGCCTGGATACTCTTGCTTTTATGTCTTCTTTTCAGTTACTTGTTAGGATTTTCGAGTTGTCTCCTGCATCGTCGGACACACACAACCTGGTTATGAGTATATAGATCACTGGGCTCAGCCTTAGACAGATTTAAGTGCCTTTGGACTATGGATAATATTGGGAAATTGTCATAGACTGTTTTACTTCTACAGAAAGCTGGCTCTGGAGATGGGATTTGACCTGTCTGCTTCATACCCAAGCATGTTTGTCTTGAAGTTTCCTTGAAAGCTTCTGTCCCGGGTTAGGCTGGGCCCCCAACTCTGTGACAGGGAGAAGAAAAAAAACCAGAGCAGCCCAGGGGAAAAAACATCATGTGCTTGAGAACTGCAAAGAGGTAAATTATTTCCAGTAGAGGCTACTATGGTTTATCTCATAATATAAAGGTGTCTAACAAGATGCTTACACAAGAAAAGGATGAAAGGAACCCTCTGTCTAAAATCTCTCCTTCCTATCTCCAGCATCAAAAGTTTCCAAAGGGCTCACTCAGCTAAATTCTGTTAGATGGTATAAACATAAATTTAATGATGATTATAATAAAAAGATATTCCAAATGCTACATATAGATTTTATAAAATTTATAAAAACTGACTCATGCTTTCTATAAAGTTTATCTGGAATCTTAAGAGGCTTAATGGTTTAACATTATGTACACAGGTGACAATAATTTACTATATCACTCTGTGTATGCAACTGGATCAAGGTGACACTGCACAGTATCCTCCAAGCTAAACATTTACCATCTTCAAACTTTTGACTATGCCTGTTTAAAATAATTACAGCCAGCTAAATGTAATATTCCTTCAAGAAAGGAGGAGAGATGCAAGGTCATTGGTACTCCACCTGAGTATCCAGTCACTCTTCCTAACTGGTTGTATGCAAATAAGAGCCCTCAAGGTTTTCTGGGTGAAAAGGCTAAACCTAAAACATGGAAGATGTCCACCTACCCAGTGATGAAAAATCTGTTATGAATACAGAGTAAAGGCTCGAAGAATTGCCTAATGTCTTTTCTGAGAAAATTTTCTTACAAAAAAAAAAATGATGAGTTTGTTACTGTTATGTATGTCTCATGGCATTTTAAAAGTTTTATTCAAGATATATATATATATATATGAATAAATATAATTACAGATGTTTAGCTCTATGAATTCTTCCCCCCTCCCTTCTTGGTTCCTTTTTAGAAAACTGTTCCCTCATTATTCAAGGTCATAGATATCTTTAAAGCCATTACTAAATGTGAACTTTCTTTCTCTCAGGATTTGTAGGACCATTGGGCTGGGGTTAAAGGCTGTAAAATTTCAACCTCCCCCCAAAAATGTTAGCTTAAGACATGTAATCTTAATTTTTCTACAACATGCCATGTATAAATTCCCAAGATTATATTGTCTATTCATGCTAACAAAATTTAACTTAGAGATATATATCTAATTACTTACATCTTTACTAACTTTGTTAAGCTTTAGCTGTTTGGAAAAATTGAATCATATTTTAAAAACTGTGATATGTTGTAAACTAAAAGTCTGAGAAAATGAGATCTCCAGTCTCTCCGTTAGTTGTATTAATGGTTTAAAGCTTATTTTGATACCAGCAAAGCTTCAATTCAAATATTGTAATTTTTAACACTCAAAATCCTCACAGGGATAAAATTATAAAAACCTAACCTTATGAGAGTTGCTAACTTACTATAAACTGTTTAAGATAATTAAGACATACAAGTGAATGGTCAGTCACTTTATAAATGATCAAGTTCTTTAATGTGCTTAGCACTGTGTCTATAGTCATGCTAAAAATAAATGTAATGAATTCGCAGAGATAATTGTGATGGGAGTGATTAATTTATATCTCCAATCATAGTCTTCTGTATATGTTATCAAAGTTAAGTCTAAAGTTAAGTAACTCAAAACAAGTTTAAAGTAAATTTAAAACATATTTAAGGTAAAACCACATTCAAAATCAGATATATTTAAAAACTTTGTTTAGGAGGGCTGGAGAGAAGGCTCAGAGGTTAAGAGCACTGGCTGCTCTTCCAGAAGACTCTGTTTCAATTCCCAGCAACCACATGGTGGCTCACAACTGTCCATAACTCTAGTTTCAGGGAATCTGACACTCTTACACGGACATACAAGCAAAACACCACTGTGTATAAAAAATAAAAAAATGAATAAATAGGAACCATGTTTTAAAATTAAAAGAAAACTTTATAAAAATTGAATGCTTGAGTAAAGTGAGTTAAAATTACAATTGCATGTCATGACATCCTCAGGCCTAAGCAATACCCTTCTCCTTGGATGGGTCATAGTCCCACCAGAATAAATTGCATGCTAGCCTCATTATAGGATAAAGATATATGAGAAAACAAGACCTGCCAGACGTCAGTGCTCCTGCCTCTGTCTCTGTAAGCACAGCAAAAATATTTCCTTCTTATTTATAGGAAAGATGAATTACTCTTCATGTCTCACATGACAGGGGGTTGGATTCTCTTGCCCTGTGGTGATGTTGTGGTAAATATTTAAAAGCTGCTCTATGCTCCTGGTAGATGCACACTCTGCTCTACACCCGCCCAAGAACTCTGGATTTGCTAATGAAAAACACGCACATGACCTTTATATTTAATAGCTTTAACAAGCTCAATGGCTGAGCACTTCCAAACCTCCCTGGGGCTAGCGTACACGTCTGTCTGGTATTCTTGAGTTAACACTTTCTAAATCTATATTTTATCTTTGCTGCCCTGCTTCCTCCCACGGGGCTGTTTCCCTCTGCACCTACATTTCGGCCATCTCACTGTGAAGTGGGGATCCTTGTGTCTAAGTCACCCAACTGCTATTGGACCCATGTGCTAGTTCATTCGACCTTGTCCTTTACCCTGACTTTCAACTTCTCCTTTTAACAGTAACACATTTCAGGGTTAATATCCTAACTACTCATGTTCTCTGATTAAAGGTAGTGGATGATACTGTCATCAAACTCATAGTTTTGGAGTAATTATTCAGAATATCCATGTAGTGACTCTGGAAACTTTGCTTGACAATCCTATGAAAATGACTCAATTGGATTCGATTTATCTTTTAAATTGCCAATTAGAAGCTGACTTTAACTGGTTTCTTTTACAAAGCTTCCAGGCACTTTTTCCTTATTCAGGCATCTGATATAACAAACAGCTAATTAGAGTTACCTTATTCTTCTACAGAACAGTAGTATGTGGTCTAGCTAGTTGTACAATTGCATTTACCCTTACTGAACAAAACTTAACTTTGTCTCTTAATGTTCTCCACGAGATTGCTCAATTACCTCGTGACTTTCATTCAAGATCTTTGCCATCTGTGGAGGTTTCCTGTGGCCCCTTGGCTAGCTCCAAATCTGAGACACTCTAGCTGCTGCCCTTTTTACCTTGTCCTTTTTGTCAGTTCAAAGAGAAATCTGTTCCCCAAACTTCCTCAAGGCAATTTGAGTAAGCTCTAAATGGTGGAATCCACCCAACTCATGACACTTCTTGACACTCTGGGCATTGTTCTCAGGACTCAGAACTAAAACAAGATAATAACTAAACTCTGTCTTACCAGATCTCAAAAACCTTTAAAGAAATTTCAGATCAGCTTAGCATCCTTCAGGGCCTCGTGAATTCTTTGTGCTACAGTGCACTAAGACTAAATCTGACCACACCAAGGACACAATTTATTGTGGTAAATCTCCAATCTAAATAAGCCCATGCAATGAAAACACGACTCAGTTGAAATGAATACAAGCTGTGCACCTAGATTGGGCAGATCTAGCACTACACTACTAGATTCCCTGGCTATGAGATTCCTTATAACTTGTGGTTTCTCTAGGCCATGTGCATTATTCCACACCAATAAATCCTAACTTGTTTGAAAAGGGGCCCAAAGATACAGGGACCAGGCAAAAAGTTCAACCACAGGCCTTCTTCTGAGTGGGCTTTTAGTTCCCACCACTCTGGCTTCTCCGCCGAATCATGCCTTCCTCAATTATTATCTTCATCCTCATATTTTTACCCTGCCTTTTAAATGTTTTACTTACTGAACTTCCCCTCATACCCAAGCAGAAGGTTTTACATAAGCTCTCCACAACTCTCGCCACACAACAGTCGCCTGAGCAACAGCATGAGCAGCTCTAATAGGTACAAGACAACAACTTCATCAGATTAATGGAGACCTGCATTGGTACAACAAAGGATAGTCACCCAACAAAATCTAATAGATCACCTAGCTGAGGTGGTCCTCCAAAACTGCTGCGGACTAGACTTAATGCCTGCTTGAAAGGGCACAGGGGACCTGTGCCTTCCTAGGGGGAAGAACTCAATTTTAATGAAAAGCAATCTGGTCTAAGATGGAAAAATACTAAATAATTATTAGAAATAATTAAAAACTGAAAGAATAGACAATACTTTCTGGAAAGATACCCGACTGCTTGGGGACCGGAGATTACCCCCTTTGCAGTCCAAATCACTATGATTATACAACTTTACTCTTTGGCCCTTGCCTTTCCACTGTCTCACAAGCTCTGTCAACAAAGACAGACACTTTAACTACCCAGAGAGTCACTGAATTCTTCATGATCAAATCCTACCAGTCTGGAAAAGGCCTCAATATGCCCCTTCCACTATCAAAACTGCGGACCTGACCTTTGCCCTTCAGGAGGAAGCAGCGTCCATAAGACAGCCCCTCCATGACCCTTCCCCCTTTTCTTCTTATGCTTCCAGAGTTAATAGGGATATGTTGGGTAATAATCCTAGGTCATGAGAAATTGAGTCAGGGAGTCAGGCTGTACTAGGCAATAGCCCCTAGTCATAAAAAAAAAACAAAAACAAAAAAAACCCAACATTTCCCCAGTCTAACAGTTCTGCTCCATCTGCAGAAACAATAGTGGAAACAACCCACCCTGCTCCAAGTCAATCTATTAAAAAAAACCTGAAACTTTCTGGTGGCTACCTATATGTGTATACACATTCCTCCAGCCCCTCTAAATATGTCCAAACATCCAGGGAAAGGTTGGGGCTCCTCACTGTTCCCATAAAGCAGTCTCAGCCTATGGAGATCGAGTCTGTCTGCCTCTCCTCATTTTTCTTACAGTTTCTGTTTATTTGAGACACGAGATTAATAAAATGTATTCTTAGAGGTTTCCTATTCGTATATGTTCCATTATCTCAAAATCTTGATGAAGGAAACACCACACACCTCAATTCTTTCGTGCCCTTTTCTCTGTGTCACTTGTCAAACCGTTATTGGAAATGAGCCTCTGACCTTTTTTTCTCCTGCACAATTTCTAGCAAAGATTCTGCCACATGGTCGTATCCTAGTAACGAGGTTTTATACTGAGAAGCATGATTAAGAAAGAGGCCAATATAGGCTGGTTACCCCATCAGCAAAGGTGATTTTCTAATCTCACTCTCTTTCTCAGTTTCCTTAATTTAGATGAATAACTGATCTAAATTTAAAGTTCTTTATGGTGAAAAATACTGTCCTTTAGGCCCAAATTAGCAGATTTGCTTTTGATTACCTTGCAGAATTATATTTTCTCTTTTCTTAAACATGTAATAATTCATATAAGGCTCCAGAGGAATAAAATCACTGTGTGCCTGAACACCTCCAGTTCCCCTGCTAAGGTTAAACTGCAGGCTTCAAGGTATTTTTAAAGATAAATAATCGAAAGTGATACTCCATCTTGTCTCTGAACTGCTGCATAAGCAGTGCCTTAGCCATCCTTAACTGCAAAGACATGAAGAATCAGCACTCACATGGGCAGTGCTAGACACCAAGCATATTCTCACTGAAGAGCTGAGACTGGAGCTATCACATAGAGGCGCTTGAGACCGGGAATCCTCTACTTTCAGTGCAGTAGCTGGCCAACAGTAGAGCACAAAGTCACAGGAAAAAATCTACATACATCTCAGGTACAGCCCAAGTTTGAGGAGAAGATAGGGGGTACACAGCACCCTAAAGAAAGGCCCTCTGCCCTCGGAGTGGTCTGCATGGTAGAACAGGTAAGGGCCACATAGCAAGCAGAAATGAGCTCACCTATGGTTGCAGTATGGCAGGACATTTTTGCTTCCCAGATCATAGAGGAAGCCAGGATCCCACTGTGGACCATCCTTACCTCATCTCTGCTAAGCATGACACTCCTCATCACCTGAGGTCATGGATTCGAGTTCAGACAGAACACCAGTAGCATTAGGATGTGAATGCAAAAGGAGACTTTTTAGGACATGCTTCCTGCCATCCATCCAATGCCTTTACTAACTCAAGCATGTCTAGTGACAGTGACTCACTGAGAGGTCATGGCTGTAGGAGTGAGCCTCGTCAGGCAGGCAGATTTGCTGAGCACAGGAATTGCATTTACCCAAAGCACTAATGGCTTTAATGTAAATTCAACTCCTCAGAAATACAGCAAGTCTTACTAGAGGTGTGTGTATTCACATCTATGGATTGAACCAACTGATAATAATGCACTTTTTAAATGTTTTAGGTGTGTCCATATTGTTGCTGTGTGCATATGTGTGGGGTGTACGCTTGCATGTGTGTGTGTGGAAGCCATAGGTCAATCAGTCTCCACCTGATTTTTTGAGGTAGGGCATCTCACTGAGTATGAAGCTTGTGGAGATTAACTTAACGGCAAATACCAGGAATTCTGTTTCTGTTTCCCCAGTTCTGGGATTGCAGGCATACATTGTCTCTCTAGACTTGTAAATGGAGGCTGGGAAAGGGACTCAGGTCCTCATGTTGGTGTGGCTAACTCTGCTGACTGAGTCATTTTTCTCAGACACTTATTTTTAAGAATTTATAATTTTGCTGTATTGACCAGGTTCAGAATTTTTTGTATCACACTCAACCTAAATAATATAACTGCTTCTGTAAGTTTATATTGTACTAGATATTTCAGATAATATAAATTTTATTTATACCATACAGCAGATATGCCTAGGTAATATGCAACTATCACAGTGTCATGCACAGTGAGCTTGAACATCAAAATATTTGATATCTGTAGGGGCCCTGAAGCCAACTGAAAAACAAGTGTACATTTTAGTCCTCTGGTACATTGTTCTTTCCATGAATCCAACCCAACCTACGACCTATGTAACTCAGAGCTGTGAACACGACACTGGCCAGCATTTCAGCTGCAGTAGGGTTTCTTCCCTAAATACATCAAGCATCTGCTTCTTTCTTTTTTTTTCCCCCTTTCTTTTGATGCTAAAGGGCTCCATATGTCTTGTTTCATCAGAGTCTGTTCACAGCCATGGCAGGTTAAACAATGCCAGTTGAGAGCAGTATGGTGAAATATGAAAATCCTAGTGGAATTTCTTTCTCCTGGGTGTCTTGTCTCCTGGACTTTACTTATTTGCTCATGTATCACTACCACAGTTTCCATATCTACATTTCACTTATGATATTTAATACTTTTGCCTAAATTGATACATAATTTTATTACCATTAATTAATGTCAAAGGAAGGACTATCAATGTAGCCAATCATCACAGATTAAAATCCGAACATAAATTATATAATGACTAAAATAAAAAATGTTCCATTGCCTCTGAAAATCATCTTGCAAACTTAATGCAGATTCTACATTTTGAAAACTTCTTTTATAGAAGTTTATCCTTTAGATATATTTCAAGCTTCTAGTCATTTATTTCACAAAGTTATATGAAATTGTCAAATTTGCGATAATCGTACTCATTTTTAAACTGCAAAAACACCTACTGGCTCCAAGAAAGTAGAATTCCATTTTGAAAATAAGAAAACAGCCTATATCCAGCTTTAAGAAATATAATCCTTGTGCTGAAAGAGACCCTAAAGTTAATTTCCTTTAAGAACCTTATTTCATATTTTGTATTGCTTTTTAATCCTTTTCATATGCATATGTGTGTGGTTTTGTGTGTGTGTGTGCATGTCTGTGTTTACATACATATGGAAGCACCTCTGTGTGTGTGTGTGTGTGTGTGTGTGTGTGTGTGTGTGTGTACATGAGTACTCACCTGCTACCTTGCTCTAGGAGTCCCCTGTCTTCTGTTTCCAACCCTCTCCTTTGCAAGCACGTGCTCTAACTGCTAAGCCAGCCCTACCCACCCACCATACCTCATGTATTTTCCACAGGTTATGTGACTTTTTCATAGTCCTGTGGGTTAGGAGTTTAAAACATCCAAGGTTTTCCATTGCAGTTCTTGTGTTTAAGACTATGCTAACTTGTCACTAAGGGCTATCCTTGTAATTCCTGGATTTTTATTCTTCTATATGTTGTGCAAATTTTAATATATTTTAAATAACTGAAAATTATTGATTTCTGACACTTTTATTTTCCATAAATATTTGTATTGATTACTTGAGAATTTCATAAAATGAATTTTGATCACATTCACCTCAACTCCTCCTGTTTTATCCCCCCCCTTCATGTTCTCTCTTTTTAAAAATCTTTTTTATTTACTCCATCACCTGCAGTTTGTGCTCTCAACATATTTCTGGATGTGGGATCATCCACTGGAATATGGTCAACACACTAAGAGCCATACATTTAAATTAAACTGACTCTCCCACCCCTAGAAGCCATCAGCTGTTCATGAGTCATTAGTTACAGGTAGGAGCCTGTGAGCTCCCCCATTGCATTCTGGGATGTTGAATGGCTTGGTCTTGTGTGGGTCTGTACACAGCTGTCATGAGCTCGTGGGTGCAATGGCCTTGTTATATCCAGCAGACCCTGTTCTCCCCTCCCTCACCTCCTCTCCATCCTCCCTCACTTCTCGAACTTACAATCTTTCTTTCCCTTCTCTTGTACAATGGCTTCTGAGCTGAACGTTATATAATATAAATTTTTTTATTTAGTAAGGCAAATTACTTTGCACATTGTAATAAAAATATCTGTAAATCTGGCACCTTACATCATTGGCCATGCTGACAATCTAAAAAGATATATTTAAATAACTATTATACAAACCTCCACAGAGGAGAAATAAACTGAAATATGTAAACATTTAATTAGGATTAAATGTCGGAATAATTTTTCACTGATGAAATTGTAATCATTTAAAGCAAATACTGGAATTTACACTGCAGACAACGTTAAAACATGGTGTCATAATTGCTAGTATGCATCAAACATTACACAAATTGAAGCTGAAAATAGTTATTCATAAGTTCCTCATGCTTCTATGAATATTATTTTTCAGTTCTAAATTTACTATCTGAGTACTTTTCTCTGACAGAGAAGAAATGATCATTTCTCTTCTTTTCCCTTCATCATTCTGCTCTTCAGTCTCACCTTATTTGTGGGAAGGAATTTATTAGAAAAATTTCCATCAGAGAAAGTATGGGGTGTATGTGTGTGTGTGTGTGTGTGTCTGTCTGTCTGTCTGTCTGTCTGTGTCTCTATTCCTGTTGTCTTTAAGCAAATAGAATCCCCAAATATTTACATCCCCACTACTTTGAGTAGCTTTTCTGGATATTAGACAGCTTTTCAAGCCATCATATGCATGTCTTCTATATTCTTTCAATGACAAGAATGCTCCACTGAATGTAGGTGTAACTATCAATGTTGTGAGTTGGTGATTTTTTTTTCCTCCAAAAGCTCACATGGTAAATTTCTCAATCTTTATTAAATATGCTGTCTCTTTCACAACCACTCTTCTCAGCCATAGCCAGCATGTAACTGATCAGTGTGACTGTATTCTAATAAAACACGAGAGAGGTGGGCTTCAGGCTGAGTCCACAAGCATCTATGCAAGAAAATGCAGATTATTCCTGGTTGCTGTTGTAAGACACAGTGCTATGGAGTTCTATGATTGTGTTCCTTTGCTGGAACAGGGGAGAACAAATCTACCACTGGGTACTCAAAATGCTTCATTGACAGGGAGGAAATAGGCACACATCATAGCTTCCATACATCAAGTCCTTATTTACATGGGCTAGTGAATATTTCCTGTATCAACTCTTCTGTACTCTGATGTAGCCCTTTTCTACTCTAACAGTGGTAAAAGAAAAAACTTCAGACTCAAACTACTCAAGAAAAGTTGAAAAGTTGAAAGAAATGTTGTACTTTTTTGTGCACCACTCTTGCCCACCAGGCCGCACCCCACCCCCATTTTGTTGTTGTTGTTGTTGCTGCTGTTATTGTTGCTGTTGTTGTTTTGCTTTTTGTTTGTTTTGAGACAGGGTCTTACTCATTATGCAGTCCAGGCTGGTTCAAACTCACACTCCCAACTCTTCAAAGTGCTGGGAGGCTAGGCATGTATGTGGATTTTCTCTTCTGCTGTTCTCTAATATTCTTTGTGAAAAATAGACTAAACAATGGCAAATTTCTGAATCAGCTTTTAGCTATCTGCCACTTAATACAACAGAAGTTGATGCACCAGATCATCCTCTTGTGTGTTTTCAGAGGATTGGGTGTGGCTTCCTTCACCTCCTGTGTTAATTGTTTATAATTGTTTATATCTGGCAAGACATACAGATGTAGATCTAAGCAGAATTCAGATCTAAGAGGTTCCAGCACCTCTATGAATGGCCTCAAGATCAGACCCTGCAGACACACAACTCACTTTTGCTTCCTTTAGATCTAACGTGCTCATTGGGATACCATTACTATCCAGAGGACCTTTGTGTCTCATTTTACTAGTACTTAAAAAAATAAAGTCCCTTGTCCTTGATTCACCATTGTCCCAGCAGATTTTCAGACTGAGTTTCTTAAACAAATATCTTTGTGCTTGAGATTTATTGATTTTATGACTGAATGCCTTATCTGCAGAAGGGAGCACTTATCACCTGGATGAGGGTCCCAAAGTAGCAAAGGAGCTATAAACCCATGAAGACTTACTCATCTGGCAGTTAATATTAATATGGGTTCAAGATTCAGCTAGACTGAAATCTAATCAGACTCACTGGATTCTGGCTGTCATGGATGCATGGTCGAGCTTTTTTTCATGGCTAGCTCAATATAAGCAATAGTACCAGACACATATCACCCCATAAAATAAGGTTATGTTCAAACCAACATTCAATTTGATCTACTTTGGGGCACTCTTACTTATCAAAAAAAAAAACCCTTGCATTTTCATAATGGCTATGAAGGCCAAGGGTGCTCAAATGAACAGGGTCAGGCTAAGCTACTTGTGGTTCAGAGGGGGAAAAAAAAAAAAAAAGGAACCAAAATCAAACCAAAGAAAGAAACCAAAAAGCTGTATCAATCCCCCAAAATAATCATTCTTACGTATATTTGCTTATAAGAGTCTAGCGGTGATCCAGGCATAAGCTATTAGAGTATCTGCCTCCTCAGGAGGGAGTAGACAGACAGACAGAAAGACCAACAGGTAATCAATAAATAGAATTTAAGAAGAAAAGGTCTTCCTTAGCATGGACCCTGGGGATTAGAAGTCTCTCTAGGAGACTGAACTACAACCTTGAAACAGGCTTTGGGAAGGGAATGAAGCTTGTCTGTCTAATTAGTATAACAAAGGAAAAGAGAGTGGGCAGTTTGTTCAGCCTGAAGCAGAACACCCCTAGTTCTTTCACCTAGGGAGCCCCCACTGGCATTGCCTTCATCTGGAAACAGGCAGGCGATTGCTCAGAAAAACATAAAGTAATTTTTGCTAAGTCCCCATGTTGACTCAAGAAATCAGTTGTGGGTATAGACTAGAAGCATGTAGCCTGACAATGACTTCCCTCCTCTCACAAACATACACTCACAGAAGTCCCCATCTATTATATATAACGCACGCACGCTGACCTTGATATTACCTGAAACTACAAGAGATACAAGCATGCTGCCCAGCTGCTGTCCACAGCCAGAGGCCTGCCTTCAAAGGAACAATAA
>JADRCH010013790.1:0-18143 GCA_019843965.1 Rhynchomys soricoides | reverse complement strand
GAGGGGTACAGGGAGGGAGAGGAAGAAAGAGGGGGAGGGGTACAGGGAGAGGGAGGGGGAAGAGGGAAAGGGAGAGAGGTGGAGGGGAAGGAGTACAGGGAGGAGGAGGGAGAGAGGGAGGGGGAGAGAGAGGGAGGGGGAGGAGTAAAGGGAGGGGGGAAGGAGAGAGGAAGTGGGAGAGGGAGAGGGAGAGAGGGGAGGGGGAGGGGTACAGGGAGGGGAAGGAAGAAGGAGGGGGAGGGGGAGAGGGAGAAGAGGGAGAGCATCCTGGTGGCAGAAATGCTAAATCAGCTTGTCTCTCCAGTTTGAGAATTCAGACTTCTCAGTGAATTTTAGTCTGGGCTAGACCAGCTATGACTAACCTTAGCCCACCTGATCAAACTTAATAACTTCCAGATTTATCAGGAAATGGTCAGGAGCAACAGCACCATGATCAGTACAAAGGCATGTGTCTCCTTTGCCCTGTTGCCATTTTAAAGTCACCCCAGCAACTTTAAAGTGCAGACTTTAAAAACTTAGAATACTCACAGGTACAGTTTTGCTTGTTTATGTCTATTACCTAAAGACACAGCTCAAACAAAGAGCTCTCCATAGTGTGCTGGAGCTCTGATACCTGGGACCCTTCATGGGGCCATCTCTTTCAAACCCACATGTTATTTATTTATTTATTTTTGATGTGCCACACTCCAAGGCTTTCCAGTATACAACAGAATTAGGTAGATATTTAACCTTCTACCTAAGTGCATGAGTTACAATAGATGAAACTAGCAAAACAGAAATCAGCATCTTTGCCACTAAGAGTGCATTCATTATCTCCAATGAGTCAGTCATCTATCCTGTGCACCACACAAGTAGTCATCAGCTCTATTGTTTTTACTCTTCTCTCTCTTCCCTATTCTAGTTTTCTCTCACTACCTTCAGGGACTCAGGCTGACCATGGGGAAATAAAATCCACTTGAAATGAACTCAACTGACCACACAAAGGCTTGTTCTATGACTAGAATGTAAAGCTCTGTATTGCGTGGTGACAGTTCAAAGATCCATAGGCCAGAGCTTGCATTCAAGAAGCTTGCCCCTTGCTGCTAATCTGCTTCTGTTCATGTTCATCTTCATCTGGACCCTTTGTTCTCTTTCAGTTAGACCTGAAACCCAGTTAATCATCTAGAGGGAAATCTTAACTGTGTCCTTCCCCCTCACTCCCTGTGCCCTTTCTTCATCGTGTCTGAATTCACCTCTACTAGTTTATTGACTTGGTCCTCAATACCTTCACCTCAGATTCTGTTATATCATCTGACTCCCAGTAACTGCCACATTACCTTCCTCTCTCCTCTAGAGTTCATTTGCTCATTGGATTACTTCTTTACCTCCCATTCATTCTACAAACCAGTTCTATTTGGTTTCACATTTACCATTGCATTATAGTCTGATTGTTTTTGCACAGTGCAAAACCTTGAAAGCACAGTTGTCCTTGCATGTAACTACTATGTGGATGGTAGGCATATGAACCCAGAAATGCATATCCAGGAGTCAATGCTTTTAACTGAACCATTATACCTTAGGACAAGTTTGTTATTTCTTCCTAGAATGTATCTAGACAGTAGAACTACACTAGAAGGTGATTTCAATCTTACCTGGGATTCTTATAGCTTTTAAAAATAGGATAAGAGAAAAAATATGAGTGATAAAGAAATAATTACTCTTTATTTGGAACATTATATGATTTTAGGTAAGACATATCTATGGCATTGTCCCTCACTGGTATGATATGGTCAACAAGCAAGAGGAAGAAATACACAATCTAGGAGACTCCCAAATCCTGGGACAGTTATGCCTAAGACTAGCCCCAATTCTTACTTATAATGTGTTCTCTGAGTTATAATTTTTCTTCTTAGTTAAGGGTGGTTTGATTTATCACTATAACAAAAATTGTCCTGTTTCATAGTGACCTTTTACTCCTTCACCTGCATTAAACATTTTATATTATTGAGCATGGCCTTTCTTTGTGAAATTCTCTCTTGTACTGTTTCCACGTACCTAGCTGTTTTCTCCTTTTTACTGACTCTATAAGTGATAGTGACTCCAAACCCTGCACACTAGCCCTTGGCCCTCTCATTCCTATGCCTGACCTCTGTGCCTTGTTCATACAGAGTCAACAACAACTAAGAGTTTGAATGTTAATTATTCCTACATTAACATTTATAATCTATTATTTCCTCAGTCCCACAGACTTCTCATGCCAAATGTTCAGAATGACCTCAGAAAGTATGTCTTGGCCTCACACCTCATAAAAATTAATTCAAGATCAAGCCTAGCCTTAAGCATAAAACCTGTCTTAGTCAGGGTTTCTATTCCTGCACAAACATCATGACCAAGATGCAAGTTGGGGAGGAAAGGATTTATTGAGCTTACACTTCCATGCTGCTGTTCATCACCAAAGGAAGTCAGGACTGGAACTCAGGCAAGTCAGGAAGCAGGAACTGATGCAGAGGCCATGGAAGGATGCTGCTTACTGGCTTGCTTACTTCTCCTGGCTTGCTCAGCTGGCTTTCTTATAGAGCCCAAGACTACCAGCCCACAGATGGTACCACTCACAAGAGGCCCTCCCACCTCCCACCTTGATCACTAATTGAGAAAATGCCTTATCACTGAATCTCATGGAGGCATTTTCTCAACTGAAACTCTTTTCTCTGTGAGAACTCCAGCTTGTGTCAAGTTGACACACAAAACTAGCCAGTAAAATTGACCCCTTGTCAACTTGACACACAAACACATCACCAATAAGCCTCGACCCTTACTTCCTTATTCATCCCCAAGATCTAAATACCTTTAAAAGTCCCACAGTCTTTGCAAATTCTTACATATTAACATTTCAGTCCCTTTTAAACATCCAATCTCTTAAAATTCAAAGTCTTTTAAAAATTTAACTGTGGGCTCCACTAAAAGACCTTCTTTCTTCAAGAGGGAAAACTATCAGGCCACAGTCACAATCAAAATCAAAATCAAACTCCAACTGTCCAATGTCTGGGATCCACTCACAATCTTCTGGATTCTTCCAAGGGCTTGAGTCACTTCTCCAATTCTGCCCTTATTAGCACACATGGCTCCAGATGCCTGTACTCTACTGCTGCTGCTGTTCTTGGTGGTCATCTCATGGTACTGGCATTTCCAAAACACTGCTGTCTTCAGCTGCAACTAGGTTTACCAACAGCCTCTCACAGGCTCTCTTCATGGTGCCAAGCCTCATCTCCTTTGCATGACCCCTTCAGTCCTGGGCCATCAATTGCAACTGAGGCTGCACCTTCACCGATGGCCTTCTGCTGCCTCTCACAGTGCCCAGGCCTGAGCTGCTCTTCACGACTCCTTCATGCCTTCAAAACCAGTACCACCTGGGTGACTCTAACACATTACCAAGTCCAGCCACAGCACAAGTACAACCATGGCTATCTCTGGAACTCAACCTCTGTGTGCTCAGGAAACACTTCTCAGAAGATTTCACCCCAATGATGCTGGTCTCTTCTTAATCACCATTAATATCTTAGCTCCAGCTAACCAGCATCAATAGTCCCAGCAATACAATGGTTTTGCTTTAGTAGTTCTGGTATCTTTTTTATCAGAGCTGATCCTTCAGCCCTAGCTAACCAAAATCTCAGAATCTTCACAGTCAAAATAGCAATTGCCCTAATAAGAGTCTTTAATCTTCCCTCTGAAATTTCACAAGCCAGGCCTCCGTCTTCTGCACTGTTCTCAACATTATCTTCCAAGCTCCTACACAACATCCCACAGAGCTCTTAACACTGAATGGATCTTCTAGCCCAAAGTTCCAAAGTCCTTCCACAGTCCTCCCCAAAACATGGTCAGATTGTCACAGGAATACCCCACTATGCTGGTACCAATTTGTCTTAGTCAGAGTTTCTATTCCTGCACAAACATCATGACCAAGATGCAAGTTGGGGAGGAAAGTGTTTATTGAGCTTACACTTCCATGCTGCTGTTCATCATGAAAGGAAGTCAGGACTGGAACTCAGGCAGGTCAGGAAGCAGGAATTGATGCAGAGGCCATGGAGGGATACAGCTTACTGGCTTGCTTGCTTCTCCTGGCTTGCTCAGCTGGCTTTCTTATAGAGCCCAAGACTACCAGCCCACAGATGGTACCACTCACAAGGGCCCCTCCACCCTTGATCACTAATTGAGAAAATGCCTTACTGCTGGATCTCATGGAGGCATTTTCTCAACTGAAACTCCTTTCTCTGTGATAACTCCAGCTTGTGTCAAGTTGACACACAAAACTAGCCAGTACAAAACCTAAAACCATAATATTTTAAAATAAGACATAGAACAGTTACTCTGTCTTCTAGTTTCCTTTAAGTTGCTATGATAAAGCATTCTAGCCAGAAGCCAATTTGAAGAGGAAAAAAAAAGAAAGGACTTGTTTGGCTTATACTTCTGGGTTAATAGTCTGTCACTGAAGGCATCAGGGCAGGAGCTCAAGCAGGGACTTGAAGCAAATCCACAGAGGAGTACTCTATGCTAGCAAGCTCACTTGTTGGCTCATACTTAATTATCTTTCCTATTTAGCCTGGGATCACCTGCCTAGGAACTGTACTGCCACCGTGGACTGGACTCTCTTATATCAGTTAATAATAAGTAATCCACCGCAGATATGCCCACTGGCTAATCTACCTTGGATCCTTCAACTGAGACTCACTTTTCCAGTAATCCTAGGCTGTGTCAAGTTGACAGTTAAACCTAAGTTGGATTCTTAGAATCCAAGATGATTTATTCCACAAAGCCCTTGTGCCAGATACCTAAATAAATTAATAACTGTTTAAAATCTTAAATATTGGACTTCTAAAATAAATACTTCTGATCATAAAACTATATCGTTAGAACAATGAATAGAAAAAATGAATTGCATGTCCCCCATACACTGGTATAAATGGTTATAAAACATGAATATCTGCCAAAAGCTTGCATAGACAATATATGAAAAAAATTGTAACTCAATGATAAAAAAGACAACAAAGCAACAAGTAATTGAGACAAAGACATGAAAGGGTATTCCACTAAAAGAAAAAAAGACCAACAAATAACCACTAAGCCACTCACTAAAAGGTTGTTCCACATCATTAGTCACATGCAGACAAAATCAAATGTTGGTAGAGATGGCATTACACATAGGCGATTAAATGCAAGATTGGCCACATCAGCTAAAGATATGGTATAGTCAGAAAATAGCATCTGGAAGTGATAACACAATTACAATTTCAGAATTCAAGAGGCTAAGGCTAGAGGATCATGAGTTCAAGACCAACCTATGCTATATGGTGAAATTCTCCCAAAAAAACAATATAGAAAAGCACAGTCAATTTGGATAAATGATTGAAAATATCTTTAAAAATTAAGTATGCCTTTATCCCTTTACCTAATAATTCACTTCTATATATTTGCTAAGAAAAAGCTTGGCAACATATACAGGGCCTGCATGGGTCTGCAACAGATAGGCTCCTACAACAGAAAGGATTGTACACCTCTACATTATACCCCAAAATTGACTTAAAGATGAAGAGTGCCTAGTTTAGGAAGATATCACCCTTATGATATGAATGAACTCCATCCTTACCATGTAACTTGTAGTTGGCATAAAAGAGCCCAAGGTCAAAAGTTTTCAACAAGGATGAAATCAGAAGAGAAAACATCATAATACACATAGTTTGCTTACCAGATTCTCCATCCTCCCCTAGTCACTCCTTACCACTTCTCTTACTGTCCAGTTTCCTCTCCTACTGACTATCCAGTCCTACCATTGATCTTGGATAATAGCCATTTAATCTCTCAAGCAGAGACACAATCATGAATCAATGCATTCAATGTCAGTGCATTTCTGTGCCTATCAATCAGATCCATATTGGAGCTGTGGAAATGTAGCAGTGGTACCTAGGATAGGGAACAGAGATGTGAGAAGAAGAGACAAAATAAGGATGACAGAATGTTGGCAATTATTAAGCCTGGGTCATGGGTATCTGGAGAATAGTCATAGCACTTGCTTATTCAGAATATGATTGGAATTCTCATTTAATGTCTTTTCAAATAGACATTTCACCTAGAGGGTCATAAGTATGCTAGCTCTTGTTTGTCATTCACTAACTGTGGTCATTTTAATTTAAATAA
The DNA here is from genome assembly GCA_019843965.1 of Rhynchomys soricoides. Lineage (NCBI taxonomy): Eukaryota > Metazoa > Chordata > Mammalia > Rodentia > Muridae > Rhynchomys > Rhynchomys soricoides. The sequence continues at coordinate 11,975 of JADRCH010013790.1, read as the reverse complement.
ATAAGACTTCTTCACACAGGGCTCACAAGTTTTGGTAGATTCCGATACTGGGTGTAAAATAAAGCCCTATAGGTACATCTGCACATAGATACTGACATTTTAGATTTTGGGTTGATTCCCTTGGTAAATATAATGAAAAAGATCCACCCCTTTAATCATTTCTTCTCATTCTTTTCAACTTTATCTCACCCAGTATTTGTTTTAGCTGAGATAAGCACTTTGACCTCCAGACACCTCCAATGAGTCCCCATGACCTTGACCTTCTCCTGCTTACAGATATTAACCACTTCTTTCTGGAAAGGCACCTCCATACACCAGCTCTCCTGGTTATTTCCAATGTATCTTATCATTATACATGAACACTGTAGGATGCTGATGTCTTGCCTGACTTGCGCTCATTTGCTTTTGCTGATAGACTAAGAGTAGCTCCAAAACTAGGACTGTCTACTATCAGCACCAGCCCAAGTACATGTAACTCTGTACATTGTAAGTATTTATTGAATCAATCAAAAAATACACACAGAGAAAATTTAGACATGGATGTACCTTTTAAAACAAAAAATCTGGTAAGACTAGGAAGCAATAGAATATCCTCTTCTAGTCATTTCCTTGAATAAAAATAATTAGAGTCTAATAAGAGGCTATTTTAGAGAATACACTGGCAGATATGACTAACAATAGTTCCAAAATCCCACACCTTCTATCTTATTTAGAGTAGGAAAACAAATATAAAATGTAAAGTTAGGGAGCAAATGAAATGGCTTTGAAGAGGACAGCATTTAAGTGTAGACTTAGAAGAAGCAGAAAGCTAGGGAAGCTCAGAGGAAAACAAAGCAAAGAGTGTGAAAAGAGGGAAGGCTTCAACCTCTAGTGGTGGGACAGGGATGCCATCCCAATCACAAAACCTACAATCTATCCTGCCTGCAAGATGTTCTAGGGTAATGAAAGCACAGAACTGTGAGCCTGGATAACCAATGACGGGTCTAATTTGAGGCCAATACCACAAGAGGAAACCCATGCCCAACACTGCTTACATGACTAAGAACTGGAGTCTAGATAGCCCAGACACCTGGAGAGAAAAATAAACCAACAGAATGTTTCCTGATGACAGTCTGCTATACTTATAGATCAGTGCCTAGCCCAATCGTCATCAGAGAGGCTTCCTCCAGCAGCTGATGAAAGCAAATATACAGTAAGTAAACAGATAAGCATTAGGCTTCTTCTTTTCTGAAGAGAAGCAGAATTGTGGATCTGGGGAAGAGGGAAGGTGGAGAGTAGAACTGGGAGCAGTGGAGAGAGAGGAAATGCTATTTAAGATGTATGAGAGAAGAAAACATAGGTATGTGGATGGATAGATGATAGATAGATAGATAGATAGATAGATACATAGATAGATGAGGAGAAGGCCTAGAATGGAAAATTTAGAAAGTATAAATTTTTTATTTTTTTATATTTTTGACACTTTACAATTTACATTTCAAATGTTTTCCCCTTTCCAGGTCTCCCCTTTGGAAACCACCTATCCCATCCTCCCTCCCCTGCCTCTATGAGGGCACTCCCTCACCCACCCACACAATCCCATCTTCCCTCCCTGGCATTCCCCTACACTGGGGCATTGAACACTCTCTGGCCCAAGGGCCTCTCCTCACACTGATGGCCAAAGAGGCCCTCCTCGGCCACATATGTGGTCAACACCATGGATCCCTCCATATGAATTCTTTCGTTAGTGATCCAGTCTCTGGGAGCATCAGGGGGTCAGGCCAGTTGACACTTTTGCTCCCTCCCCTCCGGACTGCAAACTCCCTCAACTCCTTCAGTCATTTCTCCAACTCCTCCACTTGGGACCCCACGCACAGTCCAAGAGTTGCTGTGAATTGAATCATGGGTATTTCAAACTTTTTGGCTAATATCCACTTATCAGGGAGTACATACTGTGTTTGTTCTTTTGTGACTGAGTTACCTCACTCAGGATGATATTTTCAAGTTCCATTCATTTGCCTAAGAATTTCATGAAGTCATTGTTTTTAATAGCTGAGTAGTATTCAATTGTGTAAATGTACCACATTTTCTGTATCCATTCCTCTGTTGAGGGGCATCTGGGTTGTTTCCAGCTTCTGGCTATTATAAATATGGCTGCTATAAACATAGTGGAGAATGTCTTTATTACATGTTTGAGCAGCTTCTGGGTATATTGCCAGAAGTGGAATAGCTGGGTCCTCAGGTAGTATTATGTTCATTTTTGGGGGGTCTGCCAAACTGATTTCCAGAGAGGATTGTATCAGCTTGCAATCCCAATAGCAATGGAGTTGAGTTCCTCTTTCTCCACATCCTCACCAGCATCTGCTGTCACCTGAGTTTTTGATCTTAGCCATTCTGACTGGTGTGAGGTGGAATCCCAAGGTTGTTTTGATTTGAATTTCCCTGATGACTAATGATGTTGAACATTTCTTTTGGTGCTTCTCAGCACTTTGAGTTTCCTTAGTTCAGAATTCTTTGTTTAGCTCTGTTCCCCATTTTGTGATTGGGTTATTTGGTTCCTTGGAGTCTATCTTCTTCAGTTCTTTGTATACATTGGATATTAGCCCTCTATCAAATGTAGGATTGGCAAAGATCTTATCACAATCTGTTGGTTGCCTTTTTATCCTATGTACAGTGTCCTTTGCCTTACAGAAGCTTTGCAAATTTATGTGGTTCCGTTTGTTGATTCTTGATCTTAGAGCACAAGCCATTGGTGTTCTGTTCAGGAACTTTTCCCCTGTACCCATGTGTTCGAGACTTTTCCTCACTTTCTCTTCTATTAGATTCAGTGTATCTGGTTTTATGTGAAGGTCCTTGATCCACGTGGACTTGAGCTTTGTACAGGGAGATAGGAATGGGTCAATTTGCATTCTTCTACATGTTGACCTCCAGTTGAGCCAGGACCATTTGTTGAAAATGCTGTCTTTTTCCCACTGGATGGTTTTAGCTCCTTTGGGAAGACCAAGTGACCATAGGTGTGTGGTTTCATTTCTGGGTCTTCAGTTCTATTCCATTGATCTATCTGCCTATCACTGTACCAATACCATGCAGTTTTTATCACTACTGCTCTGTAGTATAGCTTAAGGTCAGGGATTCTGATTCCCCCAGAAGTTCTTTTATTGTTGAGAATAGTTTTTGCTCTCCTGGGTTCTTTGATATTCCAAATGAATTTGAGAATTGCTCTTTCTAAGTCCATGAAGAATTGAGTTGGAATTTTGATGGGGATTGCATTGAATCTGTAGATTGCTTTCGGCAGGATGGCCATTTTAACTATGTTAAACCTGCCAATCCATGAGCATGGGAGATCTTTCCATCTTCTGAGGTCTTAGATTTCTTTCTTCAGAGACTTGAAGTCCTTGTCATACAGATCTTTCACTTGTTTGGCTAAAGTCACTCCAAGATATTTTATATTGTTTGGGACTATTGTGAAGGGTGTCATTTCCCTAATTTCTTTCTCAGCTTGTTTGTCCTTCCAGTATAGGAAGGTTACTGATATGTTTGAGTTAATTTGATATCCAGCCACTTTGCTCTAAGTTGTTTATCAGCTGTAGCAATTCTCTGGTGGAGTTTTTCGGGTCACGTAAGTATGCCATCATATCATCTGCAAATAGTGATATTTTGATTTTTCCTTTCCAATTTGTATCTCTTTGACCTCCTTTTGTTGTCTAATTGCTCTAGCTAGAACTTCAAGTACTATATTGAATAGATAGGGAGAGAGTGGACAGCCTTGTCTAGTCCCTGATTTTAGTGGGAATGCTTCAAGTTTCTCTCCATTTAGTTTGATGTTGGCTAGTGGTTTGCTGTATATTACTTTTACTATGTTTAGGTATGGGCCTTGAATTCCTGATCTTTCCCAAGACTTTTATCAAGAAGAGATGTTGAATTTTGTCAAATGCTTTTTCAGCATTTAATGAAATGACCATGTGTTTTTTTTTTTTCTTTGAGTTTGTTTATGTAGTGGATTACATTGATGGATTTCCAGGTATTCAACCATCCCTGCATCCCTGGGATGAAGCCTACTTGATCGTGATGAATGATCATTTTGATGTGTTCTTGGATTTGGTTTGCAAGAATTTTATTGAGTATTTTTGCATCAATATTCATAAGGGAAATTGCTCTGAAGTTTTCTTTCTTTGTTGGGTTGTTGTGAGGTTTTGGTATCAGTGTAACTGTGGCCTCATACAATGAATTGGATAGTGTTCCTTCTGTTTCTATTTTGTGGAAGAGTTTGAAGAGTATTGTATTAGGTCTTCTTTGAAGGTCTGATAGAATTCTGCACTAAACCCATCTGGTCCAGGGCTTTTTTTGGTTGGGAGACTTTTAATGACTGCTTCTATTTCTTTAGGTGTTATGGGACTGTTTAGATGGTTTATCTGATCCTGACTTAACTTTGGTATTTGGTATCTGTCTAGAAAATTGTCCATTTCATCCATATTTTCCAATTTTGTTGAGTATAGGCATTTGTAGTAGGATCTGATGATTTTTTGAATTTCCTCAGATTCTGTTGTTATATCTCTCTTTCCATTTCTGATTTTGTTAATTTGGATACTATCTTTGTGCCCTCTGTTTAGTCTGGCTAAGGGTTTATCTATCTTGTTGACTTTCTCAAAGAACCAGTTTCTGGTTTTGTTGATTTTTTGTGTAGTTCTTTTTGTTTCTACTTGATTGATTTCAACCCTGAGTTTGATTATTTCTTGCCTTCTACTCCTGTTGGGTGTATTAGCTTCCTTTTGTTCTAGAGCTTTCAGGTGTGCTGTTAAGCTGCTAGTGTGTGCTCTTTCCAGTTTCTTTTTGGAGGAACTCAGAGCTATGAGTTTTTCTCTTAACACAGCTTTCATTGTGTCCCATAGGTTTGGGTATGTTGTACTTTCATTTTCATTAAATTCTAGGAAGTCTTTAATTTCTTTCTTGACCAAGTTATCATTGAGTAGATCGTTGTTCAGCTTCTATGTGTATGTGGGTTTTCTGTTGTTTTTGTTGCCATTGAAGACCAGCTTTAATCCATAGTTATCTGATAGGAGGCATGGGATTATCTCAATCTTCTTATATCTGTTGAGGTTTGTTTTGTGACCTATTACATGGTCAATTTTGGAGAAAGTACCATGAGGTGCTAAGAAGAAGGTATATTCTTTTGATTTAGGATGAAATGGTCTATAGATAACTGTTAAATCCATTTTGTCCATAACTTCTGTTAGTTTCACTATGTCTCTGTTTAGTTAGTGTTTCCAAGATATGTCCATTGATGAGAGTGGGATGTTGAAGACTCCCACTATTATTGTGTGAGGTGCAATGTGTGCTTTGAGCTTTAGGAAAGTCTCTTTTGTGAATGTGGGTGCCCTTGCATTTGGAGCATAGATGTTCAGAATTGAGAGTTCTTCTTGGTAGATTTTTCCTTTCATGAGGATGAAGTTTTCTTCCTTATCTTTTTTGATGACTTTTGGCTGAAAGTCGATTTTATCCGATATTAGAATGGCTACTCCTGCCTTTTTTGGGGGGGACCACTTGCCTGGAAAGTTGTTTTCCAGCCCTTTACTCTGAGGTAGTGTTTGTCTTTAACACTGAGGTGCATTTCCTGTATGCAGCAAAACACTGGGTCCTGTTTATGTATCCAGTCTGTTAGCCTATGTCTTTTTATTGGGGAATTGAGACCATTGATGTTAAGAGATATTAAGGAATAGTGATTGTTGCTTCCTGTTATTTTCGATGTTATTTTTATGTTTGTGTGCCTATCTTCTTTTGGGTTTGTTGAAAGATTACTTTCTTGCTTTTTCTAGGGTGTAGTTTCCCTCCTTGTGTTGGCATTTTCCATCTATTATCCTTTGTAAGACTGGGTTTGTGGAAAGATATTATGTAATATTGGTTTTGTCATGGAATATCTTGGCTTCACCATCTATGGTAATTGAGAGTTTTGCTGGGTATAGCAGCATGGGCTGGCATTTGTGTTCTCTTACGGTATGTATGATATCTGTCCAGGATCTTCTAGATTTCATAGTCTCTGGTGAGAAGTCTGGTGTAATTATGTCAGGTCTTCCTTTATATGTTACTTGACCATTTTTTTCTTACTGCTTTTAATATTCTTTCCTTGTTTAGTGCATTTGGTGTTTTGACTACTATGTGATGAGAGGAATTTCTTTTCTGGTCCAATCTAATTGGAGCTCTGTAGGCTTTTTGAATGTTTATGTTCATCTCTTTCTTTAGGTTAGGTTAGTTTTCTTATATAATTTTGTTGAAGATATTTACTGGTCCTTTAAGTTGGAAATCTTCACTCTCTTCTATACCTATTATCCTTAGGTTTGGTCTTCTCATTGTGTCCTGGATTTCCTGGATGTTTTGGGTTAGGAGCTTTTTGTATTTTGCATTTTCTTTGACTGTGTGTCCATGTTTTCTATGGTACTTTCTGCATCTGAGATTCTTTCTTGTATCTCTTGTATTCTGTTGGTGATGCTTGCATCTATGACTCCTGATCTCTTTCCTAGGGTTTCTATCTCCAGGGTTGTCTCCATTTGTGATTTCTTTATTGTTTCTATTTCCATTTTTAGATCTTGGATGGTTTTGTTCATTTCTTTTGCCTGTTTGATTGTGTTTTCCTTTATTTCCTCTTTAAGGGCTCCTAGCTGTTTACCTGTGTTCTCTTGTATTTCTGTAAGTTAATTATTTATTTCCACTTATCATCATCATAAGAAGTGATTTTAAATCTGAGTCTGGTGTGTTGGGGTATCCAGGGCTCGCTGTGGTGGGAGAACTGGATTCTGATGATGCCAAGTTGCCTTGGTTTCTGTTCCTTATATTCTTGCCCTTGCCTTTCGCCATCTGGTTATCTCTGGTTTTAACTGGTCTTGTTCTCTCTGACTGTGGCTTGTTCCTCCTGCAAGCCTTTGTGTCAATACTCCTTGGAGACCAGCTCTCTCTGAGAGGAATTTGGGTTTGGAGAGCTGTGGTACAGGGTCAGCTCTGGGGTGCAGACAGAAACCAGAAGGATCCTGTCCCCAGCGGTTTCTTGGTTCCTGTGTCCTGATGGCTCTGCAAGTGTCCCTCTTGATCCAGTGAATTTTAACAGAAGTGGTGGTCTTGCCTGTACTCGAAGGTGTGTTGGCACTCCTGGGATACCAGCTCTCTCCTGGCACTGAGTATGGAGCCCTGTGTCACAGAATCAGCTCCCTGGACACAGAAGGGAACAGGAAGGCCACTCCTCATTCCCTGTGTCCTGAGGGTTCTGGGGGTGGGGTCCCTCTGAGCAGAGTTGCTGGCCTTACCCTTGCTCACAGGCTTGTCTACACTTCTGGGAGGGTAGCTCTTTCCCTACCCTATTTGGGTATGAAGCCATGTGGCATACCACAAGGGTAAACCGGAAGGCTCCTGTCCCAGGTTGTTCCTCAGTCCCTGTGTCCTGAAGATTCTGGGCGGGCAGGTCCCGCTGAGCAGTGGTGCTTGTCTTACCTCCACTCACTGGCTTCACCACACTCCTGGGATGCTAGCTTTCTCCAGGAGCTATTTGCCTATGGAGCTTTGTGGCACAGACTGAGGTCCCTGGCTGCAGAAGGTAACCGGAAGGCTCCTGCCCCATGCTGCTTGAACGTCCCTGTGTCCTGGGGGTTCCAGGCAGGTCCCTCTGAGCAGAGGTACTGGCCTTACCCCCTGATAATAGGCTTGTCCATACTCTTCGGAGGATAGCTATTACCCTGTGCTATTTGGGTATACAGCTGCGTGGCACAGACCACAGGCATAAACCGGAAGGCTCGGTAGTATGAATTTTTGTCACAAGAATGTATAACTCAGGATTCAAAAAGATAACCTTCTTTGAGTTCTCAAAACTCAAAGTTTTCTTATGTTTTTTATGTTTTTGTTTTGTTTTCTGTTATTAAAAAAAATCAAACACCATGAAGAGTATGTTTCCCCATGCCTGTAATTTAGTAGGTGGAGTCAGGAGGGTTGAAAGTTTCATGCTAACCTGGCCATAATTTTATTTTTACAAATAAAATTAAAAATTGTTAGGAGCAATGATGTTCTGAATAAGGATCAATTGAGAATCCTTAAGAGAAGAAACGTGAGTAGGAGGAAAGGGATTTCAGAGCAGGTCCTGGGAAATGAAGAACACGAGGCACCCAGGTATCCTCCACTGCTACTTCCCAACTGGTCCTTGAGTGGTATAGGCAAGATGTGGAAGGTGAAGGTAATCATTACCTCCCCTTCCTGTATTGTGATAACCCCTCTCCTCTACCACTTCACTTATTTATAAAGCATCCTCTAAGCAGCACCAATGGATATAAATACCAGGATTAGAAGGTAAACTCCGGTGCTATCAGTCACTGGAGAGAAAATAGATGAGTGAGCTCATTTTTGGCTCTGACCGAAGGACTTTTCTTATGACAAGATATGAAAACTAGTAGACGTGGTCCTTACTACTCCAAGTAGCTGTTGAGTTCATAATAATGACTTTGTTACTGACACCTCTTAGCAATGGCAGAAACTAAGAGGATGGTCAACAGTATAGGAATGGGGGCCCAAAATCATTCTGTGACAGAGAGAAAATGTGCTGATCTCTTAAATACTTGGAGAAATCAACAGAGCAGCAAGAACCAAATAAAGATGGCAGCTCTACCTATGGGAAGGACATAAGGGCCTAGAGAAAAATGCACTGCAGAAGGAAAGTAGTTCATTGTGCAGTATGGGCAATGGTACAGTTCAGACTCCTACTTGATCTCTAAGCAGAAACCAAGCCTCAACACCCAGTGTCACCTACATCAGAATTATCCACTAATGCTCAAAGTATCTCTGGTTGTTCTGAATGTGGGCAGTAGAATTGGTCTGCTTATGCTTAATCTTGACTCTATACTTAATCTTGAAGGGCTTCTCCTTTTTTCCTGTAAAATGAGAATAAAAATAAAATATAGTGCTTAAAGCAGAGCCTGGCCCATAATGAAATGCAGTGAGATCTGCTATTTTGACTCTATCCTTTCTGCAGTCACGCTTTGCAATCCTTATTGTCTGGCTCTCCCATGTTGCTTAGTCCTCCTTTCTTGCTTGTTTCTTCTTCCCTAACCACTTTGCCCCATCTGCTTATCCACCTTGCCTTTCAAATCAGTCTATTCTCTTACTTTTCATTCTCAGTTTCTTCCACCTTGGAAGAACTGTCAACTGGAGATGCTTCCACTTCCTCAGCTGTTGGTATCCAAATACTCCTATATGCTCTGCTGCCCCTAAAGTTGAGTGGGCAGGTCAAAGCCCTGACACCTCCTGGGAATAGATAGCTCAAAAAGCATTCTATTAAACTGTTTCTGAGTGGATATCAGGGGACACTTTGCAGAGGGAGTACAGAAGTGAGAGGATATGGAGATTTACAGCAGATGCTGCTTCTGTAGTGGCCAAGATCCCTGGAATGATTCCGGAATAGTGATGAGCTCTCCTGAGCTCTCATGCACACACGGTGGCTCAGACACTGACAGCATCTTTGCTGGCTAGTGTTTTAAGGTAACCAAGTCCATGTTCACCTGCCTTATCTATATTTTCATCCCTTCCTGCTTACCCATACCAGATAAAGCCTGTCTCCTCAGAATGAATCTTACATACATACACAGACAAGCACACACACACAAATATACACAAATTGTTTACACACTTACACAGAGGTCCTGGCATACTTTCTATAATTCCCATGTCCTCAATGGCATAGATCATCAAAAATAATCTTCATTCAAATTTTCTCCTTAAAGAAATTACCTACTTTTTGAGATTTAAACATTATAAAAACAATTTTATACACACACAGACACACACACACATGCCAGGAGACCATGTAGTACTCAGCCACATTCTGTGATGTACACATAGTAAACACCTTACTTCAGAAACTCCAAAAATAGTTCTGGAGTGGCAATGGAAATAAATCTTGAGTATTGGACCATTTGTCTTTAATACCCAGGCCCTCAACCCAGCTCTTCAACTTCTAATCTTGTGAAAGCTCAATAAACTTCCAGCAAAGGGCGATGACCCTAGTGATATAAAGACCTCTGATGATGACAGTGTACACAGGGGTTTCAAATTCAAATGTTGCTGGAGCCAAGAGTAATAAATATAAGTGAAAGGGATCAAAACCACAAAAACACTTGAGTGCTCATAGCTCTTCCAAGGTCAGAGGTGCTCCTCAGTGCAGACTGGTGCTCAGTGTTCAGAAACGCAAGACTACATCTCTAGGTTCTCCTTTAGTTTTTCCTTCTTTATTTCAAAGAAGTGAAACATGGACATAACTATCAACAAGTAACTGGATTTTTGAAAAGAATCATAAGGGTTTTAAACAAAACATATTTGTAAACATGAATCATCTGACTATTCAAGGTCAAAGAACTTGGTTAGATATAAAATCACATCACCTTTCATCTCTAAATTTGTATCCATAAAATAAAGCTAGCCATGACAAGACAATTTAAGAGAGTATATGTGTTGCTACATGGTAGAAAAAAAATGAAATATTGGTCACATAGTTTGGTTACTCAAAGGTATATTTTTATACTTTCATGCAGTCCCATCTGAATGCAAAAGGATTCTAATGGAAATATCCTGTGCTTAAGCTTTTCCATATTTGATAGCATGCAATTTCAATTAAAAGCCTTGTACATCCCTCAAGTTACATCAAAAAAGAGCCATCTTTTCCTGTTGTAATTCATGACAGTAGAGAGTGTTACCCAAGGGAGTCAATGTGCTGCCATGGTTTGTAGAGTTAGCATTGACAGATAAAGGAAGTGTCTCTTTGTCTCAGCCCGAGAAATTCCACTAATTAGAATGGCCTCTGTTACTGCCTCACTGTGCTCAGTTCAAGGTTCACCACGCTTCCACTGTATCCAAAAGACAAGGTGATCAACTTCAACCCAGAGGAAGGTTTCAGCTGTAGGCACAGTGTCACACTGTCCATTTGTATTCACCGTGTATCTTTGAAGCTAATTCACAGACTCCTCCAGGTATTCTACAAAGCATCTTCTAAGGACACATTTTCAGAGTGGATCTGGCAAAGTAAACATCATAGAAAAAAAGGAGTCTGCACCCAAGAGTCCTTCTTAATGATGGTATGCAAATGTAACATCTCCTTATTGGTCAAAGTGTTCCCCCAAAGTGTTAGCATTGGCATTAGCTTGCAAAAAATGCAGAGCCTTGGGCATCACCCCAGACACACTGATTTAGAATCACTGCCACCAGGCGATGTGTCCACTGAGATTTGAGGATCAATTAGCAAGTGTATCCTAGTTGCCTGGACTGGATGTGTAATCAGGAAAGGACCAGGAAGAAGACTTTACTTGTGATATCATAGAAAAGTATTTTACTGTTTGAAAATTTATTCAAGGAATAAATATAAAAAGAAGTTTCAAAATGTCAGAAGCCAGCCCTAGGCATACTTAAAGATTCCAAAAATGTCAAAGAAATATAGAAGTATTTCTGGATTCAGGCCCAGCTCATTGAGTACTGCTTTAAGATGAGGCTCTGGCTTCTTGTTGATGCATTGATGTCAAACAGCGTAGCTGCTGGGACTCACTGCTGACGACTCTGGAGAGCCAGTGAGAATATCACTATGTTGGTATAGCAACAACATCCGAGCAAGTTACTAAGTCCAATTGGCCAGAAAATATCTTATCACTGGCAGCCCTGCTCATCTCAAGGGACAAAAGAAGCTGGCAAGTCAGCCATACTTTGAGGGGATAAAAAAGAAAAAGTAAAAGAAAATGGGGGGGGGAGGGACAAGAAAAGGAAATCTCAAAGGGAAATAAGATAGGAAAGAAAAAGTAGAAAGAGGGAGGAAGGAAAGGAGGGAAAATAATTATCATGATATTTTCTTGTATCTTCTACTTCCATTCTTTTTTTCTTGTTATTGAAAAAATCCTTAGTGCTGAGCCACCCAAGACTTATCATAAATCAGGGGAGAGGAAACCTGTCAATGAGACCTCTGGAGGGAGGTGGGGAGAGGCACAGCA
>JADRCH010013789.1:18545-40258 GCA_019843965.1 Rhynchomys soricoides | reverse complement strand
TATATATGAAATGTTAGTTACATGATATCACTTGCTGAGGATATATGGAAACAGAATTTTCTGTTCTGTTCTTTTTTCCCACAATGTCATCTTTGGATTTCAGCTACTTATGAAACTTCACTGACACTCACGTTTAATCATTTTCAAGTATCAAAGTTGAAAACATATAAGATATCGAATGTTGCTTATGTTTATATATTTTTATATTTGTGCTTATATTATTTACTACTAATTATTTGTATTAAGAATAATATAGTATGAAAAATACATACTAAAATGCTTAGTACTAAAATGCCCACAATGGACCAAGTGCTTAAAAAATAAAACATTTTATAATCCTTATTACAATGCTAGTCTAACAAAAAGGAAGGGAAACACAACTCACTTTTGGGTGAGTCACATGAGGCTAGGAGTTGACTCAACTGTGGATAAATTCTTTGTACATGTCAGCCCCTGGGTTTGATAGTTATCCCTGAAAAACAGAGTACAAAATGGGCTAATAACCCAAAAATATTTGGTGAGATGAGAGACTCTAGACAGAAAAGTTGACATGCTAACATCTTCTGTAGAAAGTTAGCACCTGAGAATTTCCTAATAAGAAAGATCAACACACCAACTTCTGATGGTCTAGACTTTTAGACTGTAGGGAACAGATTGGCAGATGGAACTGTCAACCACAACAGTTCCCTTTTCTGCCCTATAAAGCGGCAAGACTCCTGTGCCTCTGAACAGTCTTCACTTCCTCAGAGGTACTGGGCCTTTTGTTTTCCTTACATAAGGAAAACCTGCTTCTGTAGAAGTCAGTCTCCTTTAGTTTTACATCATCATGATCAATCCCAATCCCGGAGAGGTGTGGAGCCCCTCATGCCAGCCCTCCTCTCCTTTGAGCGATCATTCTTCTCTCCCCTTAGTTCTCTCACTCACTTTTTCTGACACCTATCCCACCAAAAGTCAGACTCCTCTCTGCACATACTAAAGCCCTAAACAGCCACCAGTTCTAGCCTGAAACCTCTGAGACTTTGTGATCTTTGTCTGTGTGAGAAGTTCAGGCACTCTTCTGGGGTTTTGTCGGTTTGCCACATAGACTCAGTTTAGGTCTTTTCTTTTATTTGCCTTCTTTTCTCTCTACAGATAACCAGAGAGGAGCATTTCGTCACTTGCCACACCATTACACCCACTATTCATATTCCTGGGTAAGGTCTAGTTCAATCCACAGGAACTTGAGATTGACAGCCTCCATCCAGATCCTGGGGTTCTTTAAATTGTCTGCCTCTGGCTGGAACTGGGACTTATCCCAGCCTCCTAATCACTCATTTCTGTCCACTTTCTGGTTGGAGGTGATGACTTATTAATAGAAACAAGCCTCACCCTTGCCTTACCCATAACAAGGTTCAAGATCTATATTCTTACACACCTTTGGCTTGCGGTAAAACAAACCCCAAAGCATTAGTGCATCTAATTAAACACTTGAGGTCTGGACACGATAGAAATTATAAAATACTTTATAACTTCCAAATTTTCATTGACTACTGTTCTGGATTCGGCTGGGCCCCTGAATCTATGACATAAGAAATCAGAACAAAATACTTCATGAAATAAAGGCATTGTACCCTTAAGGACAGCTAAGAGTTAAACTATTTCCAGCATAGGTTACCATTATTTGTCTCACAATATTGAAATATTTATAGTAAAAATAACTACTGTAAAAAGATACCAAAGTAACAGCTAGCTCCCTGACTCTGACAAGGGGCGTTGGCACCTTCCTCATCTTGAGCTGGGCTGGGCTAGTTATTTAGGAAGGTTTGAGGAGTTACTCTCTACTGGGAGAAAAACCTTCTAAAAGCACCTTTATCTGTCCCTGTTTCTTCTGTAACTTTGAGAGAGACCTCAAGCTGTGATACCAGTGACTTTAACAGCTGCCTGTGTAGACTCTGCTTCTTTGTGCTGTGTATTGGCTAGTTTGAGGTCAACTTGACACAAGCTAGAGTCATCCAAGAGAAGGAAATGTCTCCTTAAAATTGGGCCGTAAGAAAGCCTGTAGAGCAGTTTCTTAATTAGTGATTGATATGGGAGATCTAACTGAAGTGTCTTGTAAAAGGCAACTTCCTTCCTAACATCTCTATGTTGTTTCCCCTTCACAATGAAGATTATAAAAGTAATAATTGCAACAAACAATAACATTCAGAATCTTGGTTTATTAAAATATATCTTATGTATGATAATGTATTTATGGACTGTCTATATGTGATTATGGTTTGTTTTTACCAGGTATTTAGTACTAATTTTACTAATGAGTAAGTGCATATGTAAACTAACGTAGTTAACTTGGACCAAATTTGTTTTTCACCCACACAGAAAAATTAAAATTTTAAGAAATGAAATAATAATAAAAGACAAAAAACATCATTTATTAAGTTTGACCACATGGTAAAACAAATAGAGATGGCATATAGTACCGATTCTCTCTTTAGGACAATTAACTTAAGTTTTTAACTTTTAAAATTTTAAATCTGCTTTTAAGGACAAGACATTCATAATCATACAGTTCTGGACAAGATGTTCTACCTTTGATCCTTACTCCAATTCTGGTTCTACAACATGGCCCTTGTTACTTAAGGACATAAGAGATGATTATTCCTACCCCAGGATAAGTTGGATTTGTTGGTTGTTGTTTTTGTTTTTTTTGTTTTTGTTGTTTGTTTTGTTTTGTTTTCTTGCTGGACAATTGTCCTACCTTAATGTAAGGATAACTTATATTTGTACTTTTAGATGTATTTTGTATATAAATGAATAGATAGATAGATAGATAGATATACCATTGTCTCTTTAAAAACATACAAATGAACAAATGGGTTATTTCAAGGTCCCTATTTTAGCCAGATCTATTTAAAAAAAAAAAAGGCAAAAAACAAACAAAACTCCCAACTGATGCATACATCCCTTAGAAGCCAGGGGTCTGTCCTACTTTCTAAGTTAAGCGACTGCCGGAGCTGTACTTTCCGTTGCCCCAGCCTAAAATGATCACAGCAGGACCCATTAAATGTTAATACTCCTTCGCAAAAATAGGACATAAGCAGGCCACCCAGCCAACCTTAAATTTTGTCATTGAGGCCTGAAGAAGGGATAGACAGTGCTGAGTCCCCACTCTCCCAGGGAGAAAATTCTCCAACAGATAGTAAATTCAGTTGTCAATGCTATTATGGCTCATGCTACTAAGAAGATAATAATTAGTTTAGTAAAGAAGGGGGGAGAAAAGAAGGAAGGAAGGAAGGAAGGAAGGAAGGAAGGAAGGAAGGAAGGAAGGAAGGAAAGAAAGAAAGGTAGACAGGCTAGAGGAGCTTGAAGTTTCTCACAAGCCCAAGTGACCCCTTGAGGACTAAACTCACAATTGTCCTTGACAGTACAAAACAAAAAATTAATTTTGGGTACCTATGTGACCTTAAGTATCTAGAAGAAAAGTATGATCATTTATTAGTTCAGCAGACTTCAGTCCTCACACATTATACTTAGCATTACACTTAATCATATGAAATGTTATTTGGACAACTATTTCTCACTAATGATTCTCTTGCTGCACACACACACACACACATAATGGAGAGAGAGAGTCTGTGTGTGTCTGTGTGTTTATGTGTGTGTGTGTGTGTGTGTGTGTGTGTGTGTGATAAGACTTTGGCTTACTTCAGCATCACAGCATCTTTTCACAACTGAGAAAAACAAAACAAAACAAAAAACAAGTCTATCTTCTTAAATAGTGAGGCTAAATGTAAAAGCAACACTTAACAATTAAAAGACACTGTCTCTTTCTGGTAGAGTACTTCTCACATCTGTAATGTGCCCTTCTGTACCCTAAGCACCCATGTCCCCTGAGAAAGGAGGCTGCTAGATTCTGTCTCCAGACTCACAGGTTTGGGAAATTATTCAGGATTGAATGACATGAAAATTTGTCTACTCCATGAAAGATTTTATTATAGAGATGAGGGGGAGTACGGGGCCATGAGAAGAGACCAGACCGGGGGTGGGGGGGTGCAGAGGGGAAGAGAAGAGAGGCAGAAAAGAGAGAGGGGCAAGCGGGCCAAAAGAGGCAAGCAACCAAGAGAAAGAGAAGCACCATGAGAGCGCAAGGCAGAGATGGCAGGGTGAGGGACAGCAAAGCCCCTGGGCCAGGGAGGCTTAGGGTAGAGGCAGCACTGGGAAAAGCAGAGAGGAACCAGTGTACTGGGTTATGGGTGAGCCTAGTGGCCAGCCTGGGCTTTGGTATGCTAATAGAAACCACAGTTAGCCATTTGTCCCTAGTTTCTTTGGGACTCGACAAGAATATCTGGGGGAGTCTTGGGATGTTGCTAGATATTCTTATAGAAGTGATCCAATGGATTCTATTTCTCTTGTAAATTATCAGCTGGATATCGATTTCTCTTCCAAAGCTTCTGGGTGTTTGTTTCTTATGCAAGAGTCTTTTTTTAAAGAGGTTTTTTTTTCCCTTTGTGAATCAAATATATGTATATATACATATATTTGTCTCTCAGCCATCTGATCAGAAATCCGCACCCTAGTATTTCAATATCCCAACATACAGATTCTCATGAGTAACCAGAGAGTTTAAATCCCCACAACAACCTATGTTCAATCTACTCTTTCAATATCAATAAGCATTCTTCAACTCGGTTCCATTCTGGCCAGGTTAGATATCTTATCAGCCTTGGGGATAGGCACAGCAGTAGTGTTTAGCTCCAATTATTATTTTGAACATCTAAAGTATTTCCTGACTCCCTAGCTGAGCTAGTAGCCACCATCAACCCCCCCCCCCCAAAAAAAAACCAAATAGATTCCCTTGCAGGGGTCATTCTCCAAAACAGGTGAGTGAGTCATAGATCTTGCAGGGGCAGAAAACAGGCACCAAGTCACTTTCTCCAGGAGGAATGCTGTTTCTACATCAACCAATCAGGAATCATCTGAGTTGCTGCAGTGAAACTCCAAGACTGGCATGGGACTTGCACAAGTATTTAGAAACCAAAGGAGCTGAACATAGTCCACAGGAAGACAACAGCTACATTGACTAGACCCCCTATTGTGTCCCTTCATCTTGGGTCTCATTTCACTCACTGGCGCCCCCTGCCGACAAAAACTTTTTCAAATGGTCCTCCAGGGCAGTTTAAGCAATTGCAAGATCCACTACAACCAATCCAGCCAAAACTCTCCTCTGTCTACATGAAGTCAATCTGACTTCTGCCCCCTAAATCCTGGGGACAGCCCAGTTCCTACTCAGCAGAAAGTAGCCAAATGGCACAACTCTTAGGTCTGGAATAAAGCGCTAGGAACACAAAAGCCTCAGATGAGCTGAGAAACTCTGGACAGTGAGGTTACCACACTGATCACTCTTCTGAAGGAAGTTAGGACCTGGGAAACTTGTAATAGAAGCAATATATGAACCTCTATGGGTCTATACAACTTAGAGACAGCATGGGAACAGATTTGCAGATGGACCGTTCAACTTCTCATTGTTTCTCATCTATATAAAACCCTGATCCACCCTGTGCAGAATCCCCACTTCCAGAGACTTCTGCCCTTCATTCTTCTAATTAAAGGACATTCTGCTCTGCAGAGATCAGGCTATTTCTTCTATCTTCACGTTGCCTCAATCAGTCCGGACCTAACAGTGCATTGGGTAGCTAGCCTTGAAATGAGCCTTATTAGCTCATTAAAAGCCTTCACCTGTGGTCACTTTAAAGTGCCTTGACCTCCCCCTCCAAGAGGAAAAAGTAACAAGCAATTCCACTGAACAAAGCAGAGACTCATCCGAGTTCACTGTAATGTTTCTCAGGAAAAATTTGTTTTTATTAGGGTTTAGAAATCTTTTGAGTTACAAACATTACATTATAAAATATTTTGTTACTAAAACCTTTTTAGGGCTGGTGATAGTACTATTTAATAGTGTATGGGCAGACCCTATGTTTGAACCTCAGCACCAAAAGAAAAAAAAATGTGTTTTTATTATTTTACTGTAATAAGATTTAACCTACTGGCCACAATCCACTTTCAGAGATTAAAGTACACATTTGGAACAGCCAGCTATTAAACTGTACAGTATAAGAGCTCTACTGCAATCTATTGAACTCCGCGTTCACATGTGCTCACTAGAACTTCAGATTTGGTTTAAGAAAATGTGCCTTCTCAACATAGACATTAGAGGATCTGGGATTCCCTCGCTATGGATAATGTTAGCTATGGTGGTACCCACACCCCCTCGGCACCTGCCCAGCAACCTGGCTTTGTCCTATCAAAGTCAAAAACTGCATTGAAAATTCATTGAGCACTAACATACAAACAAATATGGAACTGACTCAGCAAAATCCCACAGTTTTATACAGGCTAGAACTGAACTTAGATTCCCTCTTGTCTGAGATGACAGCCCAGAAAGATACCAGGTCAAGACTCCAGTAAGAACAAATAATGTACTGTCTAGTAAACACTGCTGTTAGACAAACAAACGTATTTGCTTTCAACATCCCATTCATTATATGAGAAATGCAAGTTAGTGCAAGTATGATAGTCACAGTGGTAGCCACATATGGGTTTTTGTTTTGTCTTAAGGCTGTGCATGGCTCCTTAGGCCCAGTCAGTGTATCTATTCATAGTGGGAACAGGATTGTTTGGACCTGGAGCACATTGTCTCTATTGTGGAGGGCTACAGGCAAGAAAAGATTGGGAGAAACCACACAACTTAAAGCTTTTGCTGACATATTACTCACCTCACATACAAATGTTCTTGTTATTGGGCAAGGTGGTGGTACTGAAGGAGGAAGGGAGTTCAGATGGGAGATGACACAGAGCGTCTGGGATGTCAGATGACACTGTTTACTTAACAATTTTAGACTTTCGCCACAGAGTTTTCCTTCCTCTTTTGTGAAGCTTCATTAACTTATCAGAATGCCTGTGAATTTCAGCAGCTAAGACAACTGATCCTTCTGATATAGTACATCTCTAGTAAAACTTATTAATGTCCCAGTATATGTATGATTTTGCTCAGATGCAACGCTAAAAGAGGTTGAATTCGAAGAATTTTTCCCTAGTGTAAACTGTAGATATTCTGAGTTAAGTACAGTATAAGTGGAGACATGGCCTGATAGGAGAGAAGGGTAATGACCGTCTGTGATTACTTACACAAGGTCAGCTATGTGAATCTTGTTAAGTTTTCTGCATTGCTGAAGCCCCCCCAGCTATTCATTTTCAAGGTGGAAGTGTGATTTTTTTTTTGTTTTTTTTTTGTTTTTTACCTGTAGAACTATAGGACTCAACCAGAATTAAACAAAATTCTATCAGTGGCCAATGATAAGACTTTATTCTTTACCTGATATTAATGTATTTCTTGGCTTCTTTCTAATTCCAATGATAAAATGATACCATGCCTCTGTTGGGTAACAGCCTGGGATGATGAGGAACTGAGTCAGGCTGTATAGGTCAATATCTCCTAGACATAAAGAATGGCTTATCCCAGCCTGACCATTCAGCTCTACCTGCAGAAATAATATGCCCAGTATCAAAAACAGCCCCTCTAAATGCTCCCAATCTTCATCCCATGGGAAGGTTTGGTGACATGGGGTGTTTAAATAAAGTAGTTTTAGCCTGTTGAGATTGAGTCTGTCTGCCTCTCTACCTCATTTTTCTTCTTTCTGCTGTCAAAACCCAGGACACTTTTGGGATACTCCAGGCAGAAATCTCTCCTATGCCCTCCCAGCGGTCATTCCTCTGGAGCATAGACACTCTCTGAGAGCTCACTATTAAGATAAACAGCCACCAGTTCAATGTGAGACCTCTGTGGCCTCTGCCTTTGTGAGTGGTGCAAGTCCAGAGGATGGAACCCTGGTTCTTGGGACTTTATTGGTGCTCTGTGTAAACCCAACCTGACCCTGTCCTCTCTGCTCTCCTCTGACTCCTCCCCACCCATCTTCTTCCCAGACTCTGATCTGCAGGCTGGGAGGACTTTATCCAATGGATCACTCCCATCCATGCACCCAAATCAAGGTAACTTCCCAATCCCTGGAGGTGCCCTAACCAGACACCAGAAGCTCCAGGTTTCTCACTACTATGGATCATGGATCACAAAGTCTTGAAGGTTCTTGGATCCTCCCACTTTTCACTGACTTTGTGACTCCCCCAAGTCTTGAGAGTGTGAGGATGCCCCCACCTAACACTGAGGCTCATTTTCATCTTTTCTTAGGCTGTCGGATAAAGATGTCACCAGTCCTGCCTGTCATCTCAAATTCAAACCAAATGGTTTTTCAAGACAGGGTTTCTCTGTGTAGCCCTGGCTGTCTTGGAATTCACTCTGTAGATCAGGCTGGCCTCGAACTCAGAAATCTGCCGGTCTCTGCCTCCCAAGTGCGGGGATCAAAAGCGTGTGCCACCAAACCAAATGTTAAAAAATGAGCTCTAAAAGC
This sequence comes from Rhynchomys soricoides, assembly GCA_019843965.1. Lineage (NCBI taxonomy): Eukaryota > Metazoa > Chordata > Mammalia > Rodentia > Muridae > Rhynchomys > Rhynchomys soricoides. Next base: position 31,820 of record JADRCH010013789.1, on the reverse strand, counting down.
TGTCTTAGCTAGCCAATACAATTGAGTGGATACAATTATCCACTCAAATTTAGTCACAAATAATGGCCATTGCCAATGTGGAACTTTTAGGGTTGTTTGTTTGTTTTTCAAGACAGGATTTTTCTGTGTAGCCCTGGCTGTCCTGGAACTCACTCTGTAGACCAGGCTGGCCTTGAACTCAAATCTGCCTGCCTCCGCCTCCCAAGTGTTGGGATTAAAGGCATGTACCACCACGCCCAGCTGGAACTTTTAGTTTTGATACTCTTATAAACGTAGACCACGTATTCAAGTGAAACAGCAAAGGATTCGAGGCCCTCACTCGGTAAGTCTCCCTCTCCCAGTTCACTTTAACCCTTCTCAACCCTGCTATTCAGCGCCTCCTTAAAACTATGCACACAGCTCGAACTTAATGCAGGTCAGAAAATAATTAGAAATAAGTGTACATTGGGTTCTCACCTTTGGGGGTTGGTCTGTTTGTTGAGTATACAAATGCTAAATTCTGAACCTCAAGATCTGGTTGCCATCTAGATGAGAACATTCTCACATACATTTGCCTTTGTTGTGTAAAGCTTGTTCCCCAATTTAAAGCTGATTGGCTAATGAAAAGGCTAAAGCCTGAGATTGGGCAGCGGAGAGAGGAAGGCGGGACTTGAGGATCAAGTGAGAGATCTTGGGAGAGAAAAGGGAGAACAGCAAGGAAAGAAAAGATGGAGAGAGGAGGAGGCCACCATGAGGCTGGATGGATCATGAGCATGTGGCTGGAAGAAATGCACCCTACGGACAGGATGATAGAGCAGAAGCAGACCAGGCAAGACTCAAACAAGTAACAGAGACATCTGGTTTGGATACAGGTGAGAATGGCATAGAACCTGCCCAATCTAGGCTTACAGCTTGTAAATAAAATACTAGGTTTCTGTGTCTTTAATATGGGCTAGCTAGAATAAATAATTCATTTACACCTAATGCCTATTGTCTTTATTGAGTCTCTAAGCCTTTCTCCCTTAACCGGGAGAGACTAGTCTCTATTCCTGGGACTTCTTCACCTTATGCCTTTGGCCTGCCTTTTATTTCTTCCCAATTAAGCCTGGATACTCTTGCTTTTATGTCTTCTTTTCAGTTACTTGTTAGGATTTTCGAGTTGTCTCCTGCATCGTCGGACACACACAACCTGGTTATGAGTATATAGATCACTGGGCTCAGCCTTAGACAGATTTAAGTGCCTTTGGACTATGGATAATATTGGGAAATTGTCATAGACTGTTTTACTTCTACAGAAAGCTGGCTCTGGAGATGGGATTTGACCTGTCTGCTTCATACCCAAGCATGTTTGTCTTGAAGTTTCCTTGAAAGCTTCTGTCCCGGGTTAGGCTGGGCCCCCAACTCTGTGACAGGGAGAAGAAAAAAAACCAGAGCAGCCCAGGGGAAAAAACATCATGTGCTTGAGAACTGCAAAGAGGTAAATTATTTCCAGTAGAGGCTACTATGGTTTATCTCATAATATAAAGGTGTCTAACAAGATGCTTACACAAGAAAAGGATGAAAGGAACCCTCTGTCTAAAATCTCTCCTTCCTATCTCCAGCATCAAAAGTTTCAAAAGGGCTCACTCAGCTAAATTCTGTTAGATGGTATAAACATAAATTTAATGATGATTATAATAAAAAGATATTCCAAATGCTACATATAGATTTTATAAAATTTATAAAAACTGACTCATGCTTTCTATAAAGTTTATCTGGAATCTTAAGAGGCTTAATGGTTTAACATTATGTACACAGGTGACAATAATTTACTATATCACTCTGTGTATGCAACTGGATCAAGGTGACACTGCACAGTATCCTCCAAGCTAAACATTTACCATCTTCAAACTTTTGACTATGCCTGTTTAAAATAATTACAGCCAGCTAAATGTAATATTCCTTCAAGAAAGGAGGAGAGATGCAAGGTCATTGGTACTCCACCTGAGTATCCAGTCACTCTTCCTAACTGGTTGTATGCAAATAAGAGCCCTCAAGGTTTTCTGGGTGAAAAGGCTAAACCTAAAACATGTAAGATGTCCACCTACCCAGCGATGAAAAATCTGTTATGAATACAGAGTAAAGGCTCGAAGAATTGCCTAATGTCTTTTCTGAGAAAATTTTCTTACAAAAAAAAAAAATGATGAGTTTGTTACTGTTATGTATGTCTCATGGCATTTTAAAAGTTTTATTCAAGATATATTTATTCATATATATATATATGAATAAATATAATTACAGATGTTTAGCTCTATGAATTCTTCCCCCCTCCCTTCTTGGTTCCTTTTTAGAAAACTGTTCCCTCATTATTCAAGGTCATAGATATCTTTAAAGCCATTACTAAATGTGAACTTTCTTTCTCTCAGGATTTGTAGGATCATTGGGCTGGGGTTAAAGGCTGTAAAATTTCAACCTCCCCCCAAAAATGTTAGCTTAAGACATGTAATCTTAATTTTTCTACAACATGCCATGTATAAATTCCCAAGATTATATTGTCTATTCATGCTAACAAAATTTAACTTAGAGATATATATCTAATTACTTACATCTTTACTAACTTTGTTAAGCTTTAGCTGTTTGGAAAAATTGAATCATATTTTAAAAACTGTGATATGTTGTAAACTAAAAGTCTGAGAAAATGAGATCTCCAGTCTCTGCGTTAGTTGTATTAATGGTTTAAAGCTTATTTTGATACCAGCAAAGCTTCAATTCAAATATTGTAATTTTTAACACTCAAAATCCTCACAGGGATAAAATTATAAAAACCTAACCTTATGAGAGTTGCTAACTTACTATAAACTGTTTAAGATAATTAAGACATACAAGTGAATGGTCAGTCACTTTATAAATGATCAAGTTCTTTAATGTGCTTAGCACTGTGTTTATAGTCATGCTAAAAATAAATGTAATGAATTCGCAGAGATAATTGTGATGGGAGTGATTAATTTATATCTCCAATCATAGTCTTCTGTATATGTTATCAAAGTTAAGTCTAAAGTTAAGTAACTCAAAACAAGTTTAAAGTAAATTTAAAACATATTTAATGTAAAACCACATTCAAAATCAGATATATTTAAAAACTTTGTTTAGGAGGGCTGGAGAGAAGGCTCAGAGGTTAAGAGCACTGGCTGCTCTTCCAGAAGACTCTGTTTCAATTCCCAGCAACCACATGGTGGATCACAACTGTCCATAACTCTAGTTTCAGGGAATCTGACACTCTTACACGGACATACAAGCAAAACACCACTGTGTATAAAAAATAAAAAAATGAATAAATAGGAACCATGTTTTAAAATTAAAAGAAAACTTTATAAAAACTGAATGCTTGAGTAAAATGAGTTAAAATTACAATTGCATGTCATGACATCCTCAGGCCTAAGCAATACCCTTCTCCTTGGATGGGTCATAGTCCCACCAGAATAAATTGCATGCTAGCCTCATTATAGGATAAAGATATATGAGAAAACAAGACCTGCCAGACGTCAGTGCTCCTGCCTCTGTCTCTGTAAGCACAGCAAAAATATTTCCTTCTTATTTATAGGAAAGATGAATTACTCTTCATGTCTCACATGACAGGGGGTTGGATTCTCTTGCCCTGTGGTGATGTTGTGGTAAATATTTAAAAGCTGCTCTATGCTCCTGGTAGATGCACACTCTGCTCTACACCCGCCCAAGAACTCTGGATTTGCTAATGAAAAACACGCACATGACCTTTATATTTAATAGCTTTAACAAGCTCAATGGCTGAGCACTTCCAAACTTCCTTGGGGCTAGCGTACACGTCTGTCTGGTATTCTTGAGTTAACACTTTCTAAATCTATATTTTATCTTTGCTGCCCTGCTTCCTCCCACGGGGCTGTTTCCCTCTGCACCTACATTTCGGCCATCTCACTGTGAAGTGGGGATCCTTGTGTCTAAGTCACCCAACTGCTATTGGACCCATGTGCTAGTTCATTCGACCTTTTCCTTTACCCTGACTTTCAACTTCTCCTTTTAACAGTAACACATTTCAGGGTTAATATCCTAACTACTCATGTTCTCTGATTAAAGGTAGTGGATGATACTGTCATCAAACTCATAGTTTTGGAGTAATTATTCAGAATATCCATGTAGTGACTCTGGAAACTTTGCTTGACAATCCTATGAAAATGACTCAATTGGATTCGATTTATCTTTTAAATTGCCAATTAGAAGCTGACTTTAACTGGCTTCTTTTACAAAGCTTCCAGGCACTTTTTCCTTATTCAGGCATCTGATATAACAAACAGCTAATTAGAGTTACCTTATTCTTCTACAGAACAGTAGTATGTGGTCTAGCTAGTTGTACACTTGCATTTACCCTTACTGAACAAAACTTAACTTTGTCTCTTAATGTTCTCCACGAGATTGCTCAATTACCTCGTGACTTTCATTCAAGATCTTTGCCATCTGTGGAGGTTTCCTGTGGCCCCTTGGCTAGCTCCAAATCTGAGACACTCTAGCTGCTGCCCTTTTTACCTTGTCCCTTTTGTCAGTTCAAAGAGAAATCTGTTCCCCAAACTTCCTCAAGGCAATTTGAGTAAGCTCTAAATGGTGGAATCCACCCAACTCATGACACTTCTTGACACTCTGGGCATTGTTCTCAGGACTCAGAACTAAAACAAGATAATAACTAAACTCTGTCTTACCAGATCTCAAAAACCTTTAAAGAAATTTCAGATCAGCTTAGCATCCTTCAGGGCCTCGTGAATTCTTTGTGCTACAGTGCACTAAGACTAAATCTGACCACACCAAGGACACAATTTGTTGTGGTAAATCTCCAATCTAAATAAGCCCATGCAATGAAAACACGACTCAGTTGAAATGAATACAAGCTGTGCACCTAGATTGGGCAGATCTAGCACTACACTACTAGATTCCCTGGCTATGAGATTCCTTATAACTTGTGGTTTCTCTAGGCCATGTGCTTCTGTTCTATTTTCCTTCCACCTCTTTTTCTGTCCTCTTCTTTCTCCTTCCTCTCCTCGTTCTCCCTCAAACTTTTCAGCTCCACTTTGCCTTCCACTGCCCAATCACCAGCTCTAGCCTTTATTTTACAAGTTAAAATGGGGAGAAGGATCACATGAAGTCACCTGAGTATGTGATTCCTCCCAAGTAGCCCCTCTTGGGGAAGCAGAATTAGCATCAAAATACAAACAGCACCAGGGCAATCCACAACATCGATTTGTGCCCTTTTCCATGAGCAATGCTGCTTCTGCACCAACATATTTTTGTGCCCTCCTCTGAGGAAGATGATTATTCCACACCAATAAATCCTAACTTGTTTGAAAAGGGGCCCAAAGATACAGGGACCAGGCAAAAAGTTCAACCACAGGCCTTCTTCTGAGTGGGCTTTTAGTTCCCACCACTCTGGCTTCTCCGCCGAATCATGCCTTCCTCAATTATTATCTTCATCCTCATATTTTTACCCTGCCTTTTAAATGTTTTACTTACTGAACTTCCCCTCATACCCAAGCAGAAGGTTTTACATAAGCTCTCCACAACTCTCGCCACACAACAGTCGCCTGAGCAACAGCATGAGCAGCTCTAATAGGTACAAGACAACAACTTCATCAGATTAATGGAGACCTGCATTGGTACAACAAAGGATAGTCACCCAACAAAATCTAATAGATCACCTAGCTGAGGTGGTCCTCCAAAACTGCTGCGGACTAGACTTAATGCCTGCTTGAAAGGGCACAGGGGACCTGTGCCTTCCTAGGGGGAAGAACTCAATTTTAATGAAAAGCAATCTGGTCTAAGATGGAAAAATACTAAATAATTATTAGAAATAATTAAAAACTGAAAGAATAGACAATACTTTCTGGAAAGATACCCGACTGCTTGGGGACCGGAGATTACCCCCTTTGCAGTCCAAATCACTATGATTATACAACTTTACTCTTTGGCCCTTGCCTTTCCACTATCTCACAAGCTCTGTCAACAAAGACAGACACTTTAACTACCCAGAGAGTCACTGAATTCTTCATGATCAAATCCTACCAGTCTGGAAAAGGCCTCAATATGCCCCTTCCACTATCAAAACTGCGGACCTGACCTTTGCCCTTCAGGAGGAAGCAGCGTCCATAAGACAGCCCCTCCATGACCCTTCCCCCTTTTCTTCTTATGCTTCCAGAGTTAATAGGGATATGTTGGGTAATAATCCTAGGTCATGAGAAATTGAGTCAGGGAGTCAGGCTGTACTAGGCAATAGCCCCTAGCCATAAAAAACAAACAAACAAAAAAAAAAAACCCAACATATCCCCAGTCTAACAGTTCTGCTCCATCTGCAGAAACAATATTGGAAACAACCCACCCTGCTCCAAGTCAATCTATTAAAAAAAACCTGAAACTTTCTGGTGGCTACCTATATGTGTATACACATTCCTCCAGCCCCTCTAAATATGTCCAAACATCCAGGGAAAGGTTGGGGCTCCTCACTGTTCCCATAAAGCAGTCTCAGCCTATGGAGATCGAGTCTGTCTGCCTCTCCTCATTTTTCTTACAGTTTCTGTTTATTTGAGACACGAGATTAATAAAATGTATTCTTAGAGGTTTCCTATTCGTATATGTTCCATTATCTCAAAATCTTGATGAAGGAAACACCACACACCTCAATTCTTTCGTGCCCTTTTCTCTGTGTCACTTGTCAAACCGTTATTGGAAATGAGCCTCTGACCTTTTTTTCTCCTGCACAATTTCTAGCAAAGATTCTGCCACATGGTCGTATCCTAGTAACGAGGTTTTATACTGAGAAGCATGATTAAGAAAGAGGCCAATATAGGCTGGTCCCCCCCATCAGCAAAGGTGATTTTCTAATCTCGCTCTCTTTCTCAGTTTCCTTAATTTAGATGAATAACTGATCTAAATTTAAAGTTCTTTATGGTGAAAAATACTGTCCTTTAGGCCCAAATTAGCAGATTTGCTTTTGATTACCTTGCAGAATTATATTTTCTCTTTTCTTAAACATGTAATAATTCATATAAGGCTCCAGAGGAATAAAATCACTGTGTGCCTGAACACCTCCAGTTCCCCTGCTAAGGTTAAACTGCAGGCTTCAAGGTATTTTTAAAGATAAATAATCGAAAGTGATACTCCATCTTGTCTCTGAACTGCTGCATAAGCAGTGCCTTAGCCATCCTTAACTGCAAAGACATGAAGAATCAGCACTCACATGGGCAGTGCTAGACACCAAGCATATTCTCACTGAAGAGCTGAGACTGGAGCTATCACATAGAGGCGCTTGAGACCGGGAATCCTCTACTTTCAGTGCAGTAGCTGGCTAACAGTAGAGCACAAAGTCACAGGAAAAAATCTACATACATCTCAGGTACAGCCCAAGTTTGAGGAGAAGATAGGGGGTACACAGCACCCTAAAGAAAGGCCCTCTGCCCTCGGAGTAGTCTGCATGGTAGAACAGGTAAGGGCCACATAGCAAGCAGAAATGAGCTCACCTATGGTTGCAGTATGGCAGGACATTTTTGCTTCCCAGATCATAGAGGAAGCCAGGATCCCACTGTGGACCATCCTTACCTCATCTCTGCTAAGCATGACACTCCTCATCACCTGAGGTCATGGATTCGAGTTCAGACAGAACACCAGTAGCATTAGGATGTGAATGCAAAAGGAGACTTTTTAGGACATGCTTCCTGCCATCCATCCAATGCCTTTACTAACTCAAGCATGTCTAGTGACAGTGACTCACTGAGAGGTCATGGCTGTAGGAGTGAGCCTCGTCAGGCAGGCAGATTTGCTGAGCACAGGAATTGCATTTACCCAAAGCACTAATGGCTTTAATGTAAATTCAACTCCTCAGAAATACAGCAAGTCTTACTAGAGGTGTGTGTATTCACATCTATGGATTGAACCAACTGATAATAATGCACTTTTTAAATGTTTTAGGTGTGTCCATATTGTTGCTGTGTGCATATGTGTGGGGTGTACGCTTGCATGTGTGTGTGGAAGCCATAGGTCAATCAGTCTCCACCTGATTTTTTGAGGTAGGGCATCTCACTGAGTATGGAGCTTGTGGAGATTAACTTAACGTCAAATACCAGGAATTCTGTTTCTGTTTCCCCAGTTCTGGGATTGCAGGCATACATTGTCTCTCTAGACTTGTAAATGGAGGCTGGGAAAGGGACTCAGGTCCTCATGTTGGTGTGGCTAACTCTACTGACTGAGTCATTTTTCTCAGACACTTATTTTTAAGAATTTATAATTTTGCTGTATTGACCAGGTTCAGAATTTTTTGTATCACACTCAACCTAAATAATATAACTGCTTCTGTAAGTTTATATTGTACTAGATATTTCAGATAATATAAATTTTATTTATACCATACAGCAGATATGCCTAGGTAATATGCAACTATCACAGTGTCATGCACAGTGAGCTTGAACATCAAAATATTTGATATCTGTAGGGGCCCTGAAGCCAACTGAAAAACAAGTGTACATTTTAGTCCTCTGGTACATTGTTCTTTCCATGAATCCAACCCAACCTACGACCTATGTAACTCAGAGCTGTGAACACGACACTGGCCAGCATTTCAGCTGCAGTAGGGTTTCTTCCCTAAATACATCAAGCATCTGCTTCTTTCTTTCTTTTTTTTTCCCCCTTTCTTTTGATGCTAAAGGGCTCCATATGTCTTGTTTCATCAGAGTCTGTTCACAGCCATGGCAGGTTAAACAATGTCAGTTGAGAGCAGTATGGTGAAATATGAAAATCCTAGTGGAATTTCTTTCTCCTGGGTGTCTTGTCTCCTGGACTTTACTTATTTGCTCATGTATCACTACCACAGTTTCCATATCTACATTTCACTTATGATATTTAATACTTTTGCCTAAATTGATACATAATTTTATTACCATTAATTAATGTCAAAGGAAGGACTATCAATGTAGCCAATCATCACAGATTAAAATCCGAACATAAATTATATAATGACTAAAATAAAAAATGTTCCATTGCCTCTGAAAATCATCTTGCAAACTTAATGCAGATTCTACATTTTGAAAACTTCTTTTATAGAAGTTTATCCTTTAGATATATTTCAAGCTTCTAGTCATTTATTTCACAAAGTTATATGAAATTGTCAAATTTGCGATAATCGTACTCATTTTTAAACTGTAAAAACACCTACTGGCTCCAAGAAAGTAGAATTCCATTTTGAAAATAAGAAAACAGCCTATATCCAGCTTTAAGAAATATAATCCTTGTGCTGAAAGAGACCCTAAAGTTAATTTCCTTTAAGAACCTTATTTCATATTTTGTATTGCTTTTTAATCCTTTTCATATGCATATGTGTGTGGTTTTGTGTGTGTGTGTGCATGTCTGTGTTTACATACATATGGAAGCACCTCTGTGTGTGTGTGTGTGTGTGTGTGTGTGTGTGTGTGTGTGTACATGAGTACTCACCTGCTACCTTGCTCTAGGAGTCCCCTGTCTTCTCTTTCCAACCCTCTCCTTTGCAAGCACGTGCTCTAACTGCTAAGCCAGCCCTACCCACCCACCATACCTCATGTATTTTCCACAGGTTATGTGACTTTTTCATAGTCCTGTGGGTTAGGAGTTTAAAACATCCAAGGTTTTCCATTGCAGTTCTTGTGTTTAAGACTATGCTAACTTGTCACTAAGGGCTATCCTTGTAATTCCTGGATTTTTATTCTTCTATATGTTGTGCAAATTTTAATATATTTTAAATAACTGAAAATTATTGATTTCTGACACTTTTATTTTCCATAAATATTTGTATTGATTACTTGAGAATTTCATAAAATGAATTTTGATCACATTCACCTCAACTCCTCCTTTTTTATCCCCCCCCTTCATGTTCTCTCTTTTTAAAAATCTTTTTTATTTACTCCATCACCTGCAGTTTGTGCTCTCAACATATTTCTGGATGTGGGATCATCCACTGGAATATGGTCAACACACTAAGAGCCATACATTTAAATTAAACTGACTCTCCCACCCCTAGAAGCCATCAGCTGTTCATGAGTCATTAGTTACAGGTAGGAGCCTGTGAGCTCCCCCATTGCATTCTGGGATGTTGAATGGCTTGGTCTTGTGTGGGTCTGTACACAGCTGTCATGAGCTCGTGGGTGCAATGGCCTTGTTATATCCAGCAGACCCTGTTCTCCCCTCCCTCACCTCCTCTCCATCCTCCCTCACTTCTCGAACTTACAATCTTTCTTTCCCTTCTCTTGTACAATGGCTTCTGAGCTGAACGTTATATAATATAAATTTTTTTATTTAGTAAGGCAAATTACTTTGCACATTGTAATAAAAATATCTGTAAATCTGGCACCTTACATCATTGGCCATGCTGACAATCTAAAAAGATATATTTAAATAACTATTATACAAACCTCCACAGAGGAGAAATAAACTGAAATATGTAAACATTTAATTAGGATTAAATGTCGGAATAATTTTTCACTGATGAAATTGTAATCATTTAAAGCAAATACTGGAATTTACACTGCAGACAACGTTAAAACATGGTGTCATAATTGCTAGTATGCATCAAACATTACACAAATTGAAGCTGAAAATAGTTATTCATAAGTTCCTCATGCTTCTATGAATATTATTTTTCAGTTCTAAATTTACTATCTGAGTACTTTTCTCTGACAGAGAAGAAATGATCATTTCTCTTCTTTTCCCTTCATCATTCTGCTCTTCAGTCTCACCTTATTTGTGGGAAGGAATTTATTAGAAAAATTTCCATCAGAGAAAGTATGGGGTGTATGTGTGTGTGTGTGTGTGTGTCTGTCTGTCTGTCTGTCTGTCTGTGTCTCTATTCCTGTTGTCTTTAAGCAAATAGAATCCCCAAATATTTACATCCCCACTACTTTGAGTAGCTTTTCTGGATATTAGACAGCTTTTCAAGCCATCATATGCATGTCTTCTATATTCTTTCAATGACAAGAATGCTCCACTGAATGTAGGTGTAACTATCAATGTTGTGAGTTGGTGATTTTTTTTTCCTCCAAAAGCTCACATGGTAAATTTCTCAATCTTTATTAAATATGCTGTCTCTTTCACAACCACTCTTCTCAGCCATAGCCAGCATGTAACTGATCAGTGTGACTGTATTCTAATAAAACATGAGAGAGGTGGGCTTCAGGCTGAGTCCACAAGCATCTATGCAAGAAAATGCAGATTATTCCTGGTTGCTGTTGTAAGACACAGTGCTATGGAGTTCTATGATTGTGTTCCTTTGCTGGAACAGGGGAGAACAAATCTACCACTGGGTACTCAAAATGCTTCATTGACAGGGAGGAAATAGGCACACATCATAGCTTCCATACATCAAGTCCTTATTTACATGGGCTAGTGAATATTTCCTGTATCAACTCTTCTGTACTCTGATGTAGCCCTTTTCTACTCTAACAGTGGTAAAAGAAAAAACTTCAGACTCAAACTACTCAAGAAAAGTTGAAAAGTTGAAAGAAATGTTGTACTTTTTTGTGCACCACTCTTGCCCACCAGGCCGCACCCCACCCCCATTTTGTTGTTGTTGTTGTTGCTGCTGTTTTTGTTGCTGTTGTTGTTTTGCTTTTTGTTTGTTTTGAGACAGGGTCTTACTCATTATGCAGTCCAGGCTGGTTCAAACTCACACTCCCAACTCTTCAAAGTGCTGGGAGGCTAGGCATGTATGTGGATTTTCTCTTCTGCTGTTCTCTAATATTCTTTGTGAAAAATAGACTAAACAATGGCAAATTTCTGAATCAGCTTTTAGCTATCTGCCACTTAATACAACAGAAGTTGATGCACCAGATCATCCTCTTGTGTGTTTTCAGAGGATTGGGTGTGGCTTCCTTCACCTCCTGTGTTAATTGTTTATAATTGTTTATATCTGGCAAGACATACAGATGTAGATCTAAGCAGAATTCAGATCTAAGAGGTTCCAGCACCTCTATGAATGGCCTCAAGATCAGACCCTGCAGACACACAACTCACTTTTGCTTCCTTTAGATCTAACGTGCTCATTGGGATACCATTACTATCCAGAGGACCTTTGTGTCTCATTTTACTAGTACTTAAAAAAATAAAGTCCCTTGTCCTTGATTCACCATTGTCCCAGCAGATTTTCAGACTGAGTTTCTTAAACAAATATCTTTGTGCTTGAGATTTATTGATTTTATGACTGAATGCCTTATCTGCAGAAGGGAGCACTTATCACCTGGATGAGGGTCCCAAAGTAGCAAAGGAGCTATAAACCCATGAAGACTTACTCATCTGGCAGTTAATATTAATATGGGTTCAAGATTCAGCTAGACTGAAATCTAATCAGACTCACTGGATTCTGGCTGTCATGGATGCATGGTCGAGCTTTTTTTCATGGCTAGCTCAATATAAGCAATAGTACCAGACACATATCACCCCATAAAATAAGGTTATGTTCAAACCAACATTCAATTTGATCTACTTTGGGGCACTCTTACTTATCAAAAAAAAAACCCTTGCATTTTCATAATGGCTATGAAGGCCAAGGGTGCTCAAATGAACAGGGTCAGGCTAAGCTACTTGTGGTTCAGAGGGGGAAAAAAAAAAAAAAAAAGGAACCAAAATCAAACCAAAGAAAGAAACCAAAAAGCTGTATCAATCCCCCAAAATAATCATTCTTACGTATATTTGCTTATAAGAGTCTAGCGGTGATCCAGGCATAAGCTATTAGAGTATCTGCCTCCTCAGGAGGGAGTAGACAGACAGACAGAAAGACCAACAGGTAATCAATAAATAGAATTTAAGAAGAAAAGGTCTTCCTTAGCATGGACCCTGGGGATTAGAAGTCTCTCTAGGAGACTGAACTACAACCTTGAAACAGGCTTTGGGAAGGGAATGAAGCTTGTCTGTCTAATTAGTATAACAAAGGAAAAGAGAGTGGGCAGTTTGTTCAGCCTGAAGCAGAACACCCCTAGTTCTTTCACCTAGGGAGCCCCCACTGGCATTGCCTTCATCTGGAAACAGGCAGGCGATTGCTCAGAAAAACATAAAGTAATTTTTGCTAAGTCCCCATGTTGACTCAAGAAATCAGTTGTGGGTATAGACTAGAAGCATGTAGCCTGACAATGGCTTCCCTCCTCTCACAAACATACACTCACAGAAGTCCCCATCTATTATATATAACGCACGCACGCTGACCTTGATATTACCTGAAACTACAAGAGATACAAGCATGCTGCCCAGCTGCTGTCCACAGCCAGAGGCCTGCCTTCAAAGGAACAATAA
>JADRCH010013789.1:0-18145 GCA_019843965.1 Rhynchomys soricoides | reverse complement strand
GAGGGGTACAGGGAGGGAGAGGAAGAAAGAGGGGGAGGGGTACAGGGAGAGGGAGGGGGAAGAGGGAAAGGGAGAGAGGTGGAGGGGAAGGAGTACAGGGAGGAGGAGGGAGAGAGGGAGGGGGAGAGAGAGGGAGGGGGAGGAGTAAAGGGAGGGGGGAAGGAGAGAGGAAGTGGGAGAGGGAGAGGGAGAGAGGGGAGGGGGGGGGGGAGGGGGGGGGGAAGGAAGAGGGAGGGGGAGAGGGAGAGGGAGAAGAGGGAGAGCATCCTGGTGGCAGAAATGCTAAATCAGCTTGTCTCTCCAGTTTGAGAATTCAGACTTCTCAGTGAATTTTAGTCTGGGCTAGACCAGCTATGACTAACCTTAGCCCACCTGATCAAACTTAATAACTTCCAGATTTATCAGGAAATGGTCAGGAGCAACAGCACCATGATCAGTACAAAGGCATGTGTCTCCTTTGCCCTGTTGCCATTTTAAAGTCACCCCAGCAACTTTAAAGTGCAGACTTTAAAAACTTAGAATACTCACAGGTACAGTTTTGCTTGTTTATGTCTATTACCTAAAGACACAGCTCAAACAAAGAGCTCTCCATAGTGTGCTGGAGCTCTGATACCTGGGACCCTTCATGGGGCCATCTCTTTCAAACCCACATGTTATTTATTTATTTATTTTTGATGTGCCACACTCCAAGGCTTTCCAGTATACAACAGAATTAGGTAGATATTTAACCTTCTACCTAAGTGCATGAGTTACAATAGATGAAACTAGCAAAACAGAAATCAGCATCTTTGCCACTAAGAGTGCATTCATTATCTCCAATGAGTCAGTCATCTATCCTGTGCACCACACAAGTAGTCATCAGCTCTATTGTTTTTACTCTTCTCTCTCTTCCCTATTCTAGTTTTCTCTCACTACCTTCAGGGACTCAGGCTGACCATGGGGAAATAAAATCCACTTGAAATGAACTCAACTGACCACACAAAGGCTTGTTCTATGACTAGAATGTAAAGCTCTGTATTGCGTGGTGACAGTTCAAAGATCCATAGGCCAGAGCCTGCATTCAAGAAGCTTGCCCCTTGCTGCTAATCTGCTTCTGTTCATGTTCATCTTCATCTGGACCCTTTGTTCTCTTTCAGTTAGACCTGAAACCCAGTTAATCATCTAGAGGGAAATCTTAACTGTGTCCTTCCCCCTCACTCCCTGTGCCCTTTCTTCATCGTGTCTGAATTCACCTCTACTAGTTTATTGACTTGGTCCTCAATACCTTCACCTCAGATTCTGTTATATCATCTGACTCCCAGTAACTGCCACATTACCTTCCTCTCTCCTCTAGAGTTCATTTGCTCATTGGATTACTTCTTTACCTCCCATTCATTCTACAAACCAGTTCTATTTGGTTTCACATTTACCATTGCATTATAGTCTGATTGTTTTTGCACAGTGCAAAACCTTGAAAGCACAGTTGTCCTTGCATGTAACTACTATGTGGATGGTAGGCATATGAACCCAGAAATGCATATCCAGGAGTCAATGCTTTTAACTGAACCATTATACCTTAGGACAAGTTTGTTATTTCTTCCTAGAATGTATCTAGACAGTAGAACTACACTAGAAGGTGATTTCAATCTTACCTGGGATTCTTATAGCTTTTAAAAATAGGATAAGAGAAAAAATATGAGTGATAAAGAAATAATTACTCTTTATTTGGAACATTATATGATTTTAGGTAAGACATATCTATGGCATTGTCCCTCACTGGTATGATATGGTCAACAAGCAAGAGGAAGAAATACACAATCTAGGAGACTCCCAAATCCTGGGACAGTTATGCCTAAGACTAGCCCCAATTCTTACTTATAATGTGTTCTCTGAGTTATAATTTTTCTTCTTAGTTAAGGGTGGTTTGATTTATCACTATAACAAAAATTGTCCTGTTTCATAGTGACCTTTTACTCCTTCACCTGCATTAAACATTTTATATTATTGAGCATGGCCTTTCTTTGTGAAATTCTCTCTTGTACTGTTTCCACGTACCTAGCTGTTTTCTCCTTTTTACTGACTCTATAAGTGATAGTGACTCCAAACCCTGCACACTAGCCCTTGGCCCTCTCATTCCTATGCCTGACCTCTGTGCCTTGTTCATACAGAGTCAACAACAACTAAGAGTTTGAATGTTAATTATTCCTACATTAACATTTATAATCTATTATTTCCTCAGTCCCACAGACTTCTCATGCCAAATGTTCAGAATGACCTCAGAAAGTATGTCTTGGCCTCACACCTCATAAAAATTAATTCAAGATCAAGCCTAGCCTTAAGCATAAAACCTGTCTTAGTCAGGGTTTCTATTCCTGCACAAACATCATGACCAAGATGCAAGTTGGGGAGGAAAGGATTTATTGAGCTTACACTTCCATGCTGCTGTTCATCACCAAAGGAAGTCAGGACTGGAACTCAGGCAGGTCAGGAAGCAGGAACTGATGCAGAGGCCATGGAAGGATGCTGCTTACTGGCTTGCTTACTTCTCCTGGCTTGCTCAGCTGGCTTTCTTATAGAGCCCAAGACTACCAGCCCACAGATGGTACCACTCACAAGAGGCCCTCCCACCTCCCACCTTGATCACTAATTGAGAAAATGCCTTATCACTGAATCTCATGGAGGCATTTTCTCAACTGAAACTCTTTTCTCTGTGAGAACTCCAGCTTGTGTCAAGTTGACACACAAAACTAGCCAGTAAAATTGACCCCTTGTCAACTTGACACACAAACACATCACCAATAAGCCTCGACCCTTACTTCCTTATTCATCCCCAAGATCTAAATACCTTTAAAAGTCCCACAGTCTTTGCAAATTCTTACATATTAACATTTCAGTCCCTTTTAAACATCCAATCTCTTAAAATTCAAAGTCTTTTAAAAATTTAACTGTGGGCTCCACTAAAAGACCTTCTTTCTTCAAGAGGGAAAACTATCAGGCCACAGTCACAATCAAAATCAAAATCAAACTCCAACTGTCCAATGTCTGGGATCCACTCACAATCTTCTGGATTCTTCCAAGGGCTTGAGTCACTTCTCCAATTCTGCCCTTATTAGCACACATGGCTCCAGATGCCTGTACTCTACTGCTGCTGCTGTTCTTGGTGGTCATCTCATGGTACTGGCATTTCCAAAACACTGCTGTCTTCAGCTGCAACTAGGTTTACCAACAGCCTCTCACAGGCTCTCTTCATGGTGCCAAGCCTCACCTCCTTTGCATGACCCCTTCAGTCCTGGGCCATCAATTGCAACTGAGGCTGCACCTTCACCGATGGCCTTCTGCTGCCTCTCACAGTGCCCAGGCCTGAGCTGCTCTTCACGACTCCTTCATGCCTTCAAAACCAGTACCACCTGGGTGACTCTAACACATTACCAAGTCCAGCCACAGCACAAGTACAACCATGGCTATCTCTGGAACTCAACCTCTGTGTGCTCAGGAAACACTTCTCAGAAGATTTCACCCCAATGATGCTGGTCTCTTCTTAATCACCATTAATATCTTAGCTCCAGCTAACCAGCATCAATAGTCCCAGCAATACAATGGTTTTGCTTTAGTAGTTCTGGTATCTTTTTTATCAGAGCTGATCCTTCAGCCCTAGCTAACCAAAATCACAGAATCTTCACAGTCAAAATAGCAATTGCCCTAATAAGAGTCTTTAATCTTCCCTCTGAAATTTCACAAGCCAGGCCTCCGTCTTCTGCACTGTTCTCAACATTATCTTCCAAGCTCCTACACAACATCCCACAGAGCTCTTAACACTGAATGGATCTTCTAGCCCAAAGTTCCAAAGTCCTTCCACAGTCCTCCCCAAAACATGGTCAGATTGTCACAGGAATACCCCACTATGCTGGTACCAATTTGTCTTAGTCAGAGTTTCTATTCCTGCACAAACATCATGACCAAGATGCAAGTTGGGGAGGAAAGTGTTTATTGAGCTTACACTTCCATGCTGCTGTTCATCATGAAAGGAAGTCAGGACTGGAACTCAGGCAGGTCAGGAAGCAGGAATTGATGCAGAGGCCATGGAGGGATACAGCTTACTGGCTTGCTTGCTTCTCCTGGCTTGCTCAGCTGGCTTTCTTATAGAGCCCAAGACTACCAGCCCACAGATGGTACCACTCACAAGGGCCCCTCCACCCTTGATCACTAATTGAGAAAATGCCTTACTGCTGGATCTCATGGAGGCATTTTCTCAACTGAAACTCCTTTCTCTGTGATAACTCCAGCTTGTGTCAAGTTGACACACAAAACTAGCCAGTACAAAACCTAAAACCATAATATTTTAAAATAAGACATAGAACAGTTACTCTGTCTTCTAGTTTCCTTTAAGTTGCTGTGATAAAGCATTCTAGCCAGAAGCCAATTTGAAGAGGAAAAAAAAAGAAAGGACTTGTTTGGCTTATACTTCTGGGTTAATAGTCTGTCACTGAAGGCATCAGGGCAGGAGCTCAAGCAGGGACTTGAAGCAAATCCACAGAGGAGTACTCTATGCTAGCAAGCTCACTTGTTGGCTCATACTTAATTATCTTTCCTATTTAGCCTGGGATCACCTGCCTAGGAACTGTACTGCCACCGTGGACTGGACTCTCTTATATCAGTTAATAATAAGTAATCCACCGCAGATATGCCCACTGGCTAATCTACCTTGGATCCTTCAACTGAGACTCACTTTTCCAGTAATCCTAGGCTGTGTCAAGTTGACAGTTAAACCTAAGTTGGATTCTTAGAATCCAAGATGATTTATTCCACAAAGCCCTTGTGCCAGATACCTAAATAAATTAATAACTGTTTAAAATCTTAAATATTGGACTTCTAAAATAAATACTTCTGATCATAAAACTATATCGTTAGAACAATGAATAGAAAAAATGAATTGCATGTCCCCCATACACTGGTATAAATGGTTATAAAACATGAATATCTGCCAAAAGCTTGCATAGACAATATATGAAAAAAATTGTAACTCAATGATAAAAAAGACAACAAAGCAACAAGTAATTGAGACAAAGACATGAAAGGGTATTCCACTAAAAGAAAAAAAGACCAACAAATAACCACTAAGCCACTCACTAAAAGGTTGTTCCACATCATTAGTCACATGCAGACAAAATCAAATGTTGGTAGAGATGGCATTACACATAGGCGATTAAATGCAAGATTGGCCACATCAGCTAAAGATATGGTATAGTCAGAAAATAGCATCTGGAAGTGATAACACAATTACAATTTCAGAATTCAAGAGGCTAAGGCTAGAGGATCATGAGTTCAAGACCAACCTATGCTATATGGTGAAATTCTCCCAAAAAAACAATATAGAAAAGCACAGTCAATTTGGATAAATGATTGAAAATATCTTTAAAAATTAAGTATGCCTTTATCCCTTTACCTAATAATTCACTTCTATATATTTGCTAAGAAAAAGCTTGGCAACATATACAGGGCCTGCATGGGTCTGCAACAGATAGGCTCCTACAACAGAAAGGATTGTACACCTCTACATTATACCCCAAAATTGACTTAAAGATGAAGAGTGCCTAGTTTAGGAAGATATCACCCTTATGATATGAATGAACTCCATCCTTACCATGTAACTTGTAGTTGGCATAAAAGAGCCCAAGGTCAAAAGTTTTCAACAAGGATGAAATCAGAAGAGAAAACATCATAATACACATAGTTTGCTTACCAGATTCTCCATCCTCCCCTAGTCACTCCTTACCACTTCTCTTACTGTCCAGTTTCCTCTCCTACTGACTATCCAGTCCTACCATTGATCTTGGATAATAGCCATTTAATCTCTCAAGCAGAGACACAATCATGAATCAATGCATTCAATGTCAGTGCATTTCTGTGCCTATCAATCAGATCCATATTGGAGCTGTGGAAATGTAGCAGTGGTACCTAGGATAGGGAACAGAGATGTGAGAAGAAGAGACAAAATAAGGATGACAGAATGTTGGCAATTATTAAGCCTGGGTCATGGGTATCTGGAGAATAGTCATAGCACTTGCTTATTCAGAATATGATTGGAATTCTCATTTAATGTCTTTTCAAATAGACATTTCACCTAGAGGGTCATAAGTATGCTAGCTCTTGTTTGTCATTCACTAACTGTGGTCATTTTAATTTAAATAAATAAGACTTCTTCACACAGGGCTCACAAGTTTTGGTAGATTCCGATACTGGGTGTAAAATAAAGCCCTATAGGTACATCTGCACATAGATACTGACATTTTAGATTTTGGGTTGATTCCCTTGGTAAATATAATGAAAAAGATCCACCCCTTTAATCATTTCTTCTCATTCTTTTCAACTTTATCTCACCCAGTATTTGTTTTAGCTGAGATAAGCACTTTGACCTCCAGACACCTCCAATGAGTCCCCATGACCTTGACCTTCTCCTGCTTACAGATATTAACCACTTCTTTCTGGAAAGGCACCTCCATACACCAGCTCTCCTGGTTATTTCCAATGTATCTTATCATTATACATGAACACTGTAGGATGCTGATGTCTTGCCTGACTTGCGCTCATTTGCTTTTGCTGATAGACTAAGAGTAGCTCCAAAACTAGGACTGTCTACTATCAGCACCAGCCCAAGTACATGTAACTCTGTACATTGTAAGTATTTATTGAATCAATCAAAAAATACACACAGAGAAAATTTAGACATGGATGTACCTTTTAAAACAAAAAATCTGGTAAGACTAGGAAGCAATAGAATATCCTCTTCTAGTCATTTCCTTGAATAAAAATAATTAGAGTCTAATAAGAGGCTATTTTAGAGAATACACTGGCAGATATGACTAACAATAGTTCCAAAATCCCACACCTTCTATCTTATTTAGAGTAGGAAAACAAATATAAAATGTAAAGTTAGGGAGCAAATGAAATGGCTTTGAAGAGGACAGCATTTAAGTGTAGACTTAGAAGAAGCAGAAAGCTAGGGAAGCTCAGAGGAAAACAAAGCAAAGAGTGTGAAAAGAGGGAAGGCTTCAACCTCTAGTGGTGGGACAGGGATGCCATCCCAATCACAAAACCTACAATCTATCCTGCCTGCAAGATGTTCTAGGGTAATGAAAGCACAGAACTGTGAGCCTGGATAACCAATGACGGGTCTAATTTGAGGCCAATACCACAAGAGGAAACCCATGCCCAACACTGCTTACATGACTAAGAACTGGAGTCTAGATAGCCCAGACACCTGGAGAGAAAAATAAACCAACAGAATGTTTCCTGATGACAGTCTGCTATACTTATAGATCAGTGCCTAGCCCAATCGTCATCAGAGAGGCTTCCTCCAGCAGCTGATGAAAGCAAATATACAGTAAGTAAACAGATAAGCATTAGGCTTCTTCTTTTCTGAAGAGAAGCAGAATTGTGGATCTGGGGAAGAGGGAAGGTGGAGAGTAGAACTGGGAGCAGTGGAGAGAGAGGAAATGCTATTTAAGATGTATGAGAGAAGAAAACATAGGTATGTGGATGGATAGATGATAGATAGATAGATAGATAGATAGATACATAGATAGATGAGGAGAAGGCCTAGAATGGAAAATTTAGAAAGTATAAATTTTTTATTTTTTTATATTTTTGACACTTTACAATTTACATTTCAAATGTTTTCCCCTTTCCAGGTCTCCCCTTTGGAAACCACCTATCCCATCCTCCCTCCCCTGCCTCTATGAGGGCACTCCCTCACCCACCCACACAATCCCATCTTCCCTCCCTGGCATTCCCCTACACTGGGGCATTGAACACTCTCTGGCCCAAGGGCCTCTCCTCACACTGATGGCCAAAGAGGCCCTCCTCGGCCACATATGTGGTCAACACCATGGATCCCTCCATATGAATTCTTTCGTTAGTGATCCAGTCTCTGGGAGCATCAGGGGGTCAGGCCAGTTGACACTTTTGCTCCCTCCCCTCCGGACTGCAAACTCCCTCAACTCCTTCAGTCATTTCTCCAACTCCTCCACTTGGGACCCCACGCACAGTCCAAGAGTTGCTGTGAATTGAATCATGGGTATTTCAAACTTTTTGGCTAATATCCACTTATCAGGGAGTACATACTGTGTTTGTTCTTTTGTGACTGAGTTACCTCACTCAGGATGATATTTTCAAGTTCCATTCATTTGCCTAAGAATTTCATGAAGTCATTGTTTTTAATAGCTGAGTAGTATTCAATTGTGTAAATGTACCACATTTTCTGTATCCATTCCTCTGTTGAGGGGCATCTGGGTTGTTTCCAGCTTCTGGCTATTATAAATATGGCTGCTATAAACATAGTGGAGAATGTCTTTATTACATGTTTGAGCAGCTTCTGGGTATATTGCCAGAAGTGGAATAGCTGGGTCCTCAGGTAGTATTATGTTCATTTTTGGGGGGTCTGCCAAACTGATTTCCAGAGAGGATTGTATCAGCTTGCAATCCCAATAGCAATGGAGTTGAGTTCCTCTTTCTCCACATCCTCACCAGCATCTGCTGTCACCTGAGTTTTTGATCTTAGCCATTCTGACTGGTGTGAGGTGGAATCCCAAGGTTGTTTTGATTTGAATTTCCCTGATGACTAATGATGTTGAACATTTCTTTTGGTGCTTCTCAGCACTTTGAGTTTCCTTAGTTCAGAATTCTTTGTTTAGCTCTGTTCCCCATTTTGTGATTGGGTTATTTGGTTCCTTGGAGTCTATCTTCTTCAGTTCTTTGTATACATTGGATATTAGCCCTCTATCAAATGTAGGATTGGCAAAGATCTTATCACAATCTGTTGGTTGCCTTTTTATCCTATGTACAGTGTCCTTTGCCTTACAGAAGCTTTGCAAATTTATGTGGTTCCGTTTGTTGATTCTTGATCTTAGAGCACAAGCCATTGGTGTTCTGTTCAGGAACTTTTCCCCTGTACCCATGTGTTCGAGACTTTTCCTCACTTTCTCTTCTATTAGATTCAGTGTATCTGGTTTTATGTGAAGGTCCTTGATCCACGTGGACTTGAGCTTTGTACAGGGAGATAGGAATGGGTCAATTTGCATTCTTCTACATGTTGACCTCCAGTTGAGCCAGGACCATTTGTTGAAAATGCTGTCTTTTTCCCACTGGATGGTTTTAGCTCCTTTGGGAAGACCAAGTGACCATAGGTGTGTGGTTTCATTTCTGGGTCTTCAGTTCTATTCCATTGATCTATCTGCCTATCACTGTACCAATACCATGCAGTTTTTATCACTACTGCTCTGTAGTATAGCTTAAGGTCAGGGATTCTGATTCCCCCAGAAGTTCTTTTATTGTTGAGAATAGTTTTTGCTCTCCTGGGTTCTTTGATATTCCAAATGAATTTGAGAATTGCTCTTTCTAAGTCCATGAAGAATTGAGTTGGAATTTTGATGGGGATTGCATTGAATCTGTAGATTGCTTTCGGCAGGATGGCCATTTTAACTATGTTAAACCTGCCAATCCATGAGCATGGGAGATCTTTCCATCTTCTGAGGTCTTAGATTTCTTTCTTCAGAGACTTGAAGTCCTTGTCATACAGATCTTTCACTTGTTTGGCTAAAGTCACTCCAAGATATTTTATATTGTTTGGGACTATTGTGAAGGGTGTCATTTCCCTAATTTCTTTCTCAGCTTGTTTGTCCTTCCAGTATAGGAAGGTTACTGATATGTTTGAGTTAATTTGATATCCAGCCACTTTGCTCTAAGTTGTTTATCAGCTGTAGCAATTCTCTGGTGGAGTTTTTCGGGTCACGTAAGTATGCCATCATATCATCTGCAAATAGTGATATTTTGATTTTTCCTTTCCAATTTGTATCTCTTTGACCTCCTTTTGTTGTCTAATTGCTCTAGCTAGAACTTCAAGTACTATATTGAATAGATAGGGAGAGAGTGGACAGCCTTGTCTAGTCCCTGATTTTAGTGGGAATGCTTCAAGTTTCTCTCCATTTAGTTTGATGTTGGCTAGTGGTTTGCTGTATATTACTTTTACTATGTTTAGGTATGGGCCTTGAATTCCTGATCTTTCCCAAGACTTTTATCAAGAAGAGATGTTGAATTTTGTCAAATGCTTTTTCAGCATTTAATGAAATGACCATGTGTTTTTTTTTTTTTCTTTGAGTTTGTTTATGTAGTGGATTACATTGATGGATTTCCAGGTATTCAACCATCCCTGCATCCCTGGGATGAAGCCTACTTGATCGTGATGAATGATCATTTTGATGTGTTCTTGGATTTGGTTTGCAAGAATTTTATTGAGTATTTTTGCATCAATATTCATAAGGGAAATTGCTCTGAAGTTTTCTTTCTTTGTTGGGTTGTTGTGAGGTTTTGGTATCAGTGTAACTGTGGCCTCATACAATGAATTGGATAGTGTTCCTTCTGTTTCTATTTTGTGGAAGAGTTTGAAGAGTATTGTATTAGGTCTTCTTTGAAGGTCTGATAGAATTCTGCACTAAACCCATCTGGTCCAGGGCTTTTTTTGGTTGGGAGACTTTTAATGACTGCTTCTATTTCTTTAGGTGTTATGGGACTGTTTAGATGGTTTATCTGATCCTGACTTAACTTTGGTATTTGGTATCTGTCTAGAAAATTGTCCATTTCATCCATATTTTCCAATTTTGTTGAGTATAGGCATTTGTAGTAGGATCTGATGATTTTTTGAATTTCCTCAGATTCTGTTGTTATATCTCTCTTTCCATTTCTGATTTTGTTAATTTGGATACTATCTTTGTGCCCTCTGTTTAGTCTGGCTAAGGGTTTATCTATCTTGTTGACTTTCTCAAAGAACCAGTTTCTGGTTTTGTTGATTTTTTGTGTAGTTCTTTTTGTTTCTACTTGATTGATTTCAACCCTGAGTTTGATTATTTCTTGCCTTCTACTCCTGTTGGGTGTATTAGCTTCCTTTTGTTCTAGAGCTTTCAGGTGTGCTGTTAAGCTGCTAGTGTGTGCTCTTTCCAGTTTCTTTTTGGAGGAACTCAGAGCTATGAGTTTTTCTCTTAACACAGCTTTCATTGTGTCCCATAGGTTTGGGTATGTTGTACTTTCATTTTCATTAAATTCTAGGAAGTCTTTAATTTCTTTCTTGACCAAGTTATCATTGAGTAGATCGTTGTTCAGCTTCTATGTGTATGTGGGTTTTCTGTTGTTTTTGTTGCCATTGAAGACCAGCTTTAATCCATAGTTATCTGATAGGAGGCATGGGATTATCTCAATCTTCTTATATCTGTTGAGGTTTGTTTTGTGACCTATTACATGGTCAATTTTGGAGAAAGTACCATGAGGTGCTAAGAAGAAGGTATATTCTTTTGATTTAGGATGAAATGGTCTATAGATAACTGTTAAATCCATTTTGTCCATAACTTCTGTTAGTTTCACTATGTCTCTGTTTAGTTAGTGTTTCCAAGATATGTCCATTGATGAGAGTGGGATGTTGAAGACTCCCACTATTATTGTGTGAGGTGCAATGTGTGCTTTGAGCTTTAGGAAAGTCTCTTTTGTGAATGTGGGTGCCCTTGCATTTGGAGCATAGATGTTCAGAATTGAGAGTTCTTCTTGGTAGATTTTTCCTTTCATGAGGATGAAGTTTTCTTCCTTATCTTTTTTGATGACTTTTGGCTGAAAGTCGATTTTATCCGATATTAGAATGGCTACTCCTGCCTTTTTTGGGGGGGACCACTTGCCTGGAAAGTTGTTTTCCAGCCCTTTACTCTGAGGTAGTGTTTGTCTTTAACACTGAGGTGCATTTCCTGTATGCAGCAAAACACTGGGTCCTGTTTATGTATCCAGTCTGTTAGCCTATGTCTTTTTATTGGGGAATTGAGACCATTGATGTTAAGAGATATTAAGGAATAGTGATTGTTGCTTCCTGTTATTTTCGATGTTATTTTTATGTTTGTGTGCCTATCTTCTTTTGGGTTTGTTGAAAGATTACTTTCTTGCTTTTTCTAGGGTGTAGTTTCCCTCCTTGTGTTGGCATTTTCCATCTATTATCCTTTGTAAGACTGGGTTTGTGGAAAGATATTATGTAATATTGGTTTTGTCATGGAATATCTTGGCTTCACCATCTATGGTAATTGAGAGTTTTGCTGGGTATAGCAGCATGGGCTGGCATTTGTGTTCTCTTACGGTATGTATGATATCTGTCCAGGATCTTCTAGATTTCATAGTCTCTGGTGAGAAGTCTGGTGTAATTATGTCAGGTCTTCCTTTATATGTTACTTGACCATTTTTTTCTTACTGCTTTTAATATTCTTTCCTTGTTTAGTGCATTTGGTGTTTTGACTATTATGTGATGAGAGGAATTTCTTTTCTGGTCCAATCTAATTGGAGCTCTGTAGGCTTTTTGAATGTTTATGTTCATCTCTTTCTTTAGGTTAGGTTAGTTTTCTTATATAATTTTGTTGAAGATATTTACTGGTCCTTTAAGTTGGAAATCTTCACTCTCTTCTATACCTATTATCCTTAGGTTTGGTCTTCTCATTGTGTCCTGGATTTCCTGGATGTTTTGGGTTAGGAGCTTTTTGTATTTTGCATTTTCTTTGACTGTGTGTCCATGTTTTCTATGGTACTTTCTGCATCTGAGATTCTTTCTTGTATCTCTTGTATTCTGTTGGTGATGCTTGCATCTATGACTCCTGATCTCTTTCCTAGGGTTTCTATCTCCAGGGTTGTCTCCATTTGTGATTTCTTTATTGTTTCTATTTCCATTTTTAGATCTTGGATGGTTTTGTTCATTTCTTTTGCCTGTTTGATTGTGTTTTCCTTTATTTCCTCTTTAAGGGCTCCTAGCTGTTTACCTGTGTTCTCTTGTATTTCTGTAAGTTAATTATTTATTTCCACTTATCATCATCATAAGAAGTGATTTTAAATCTGAGTCTGGTGTGTTGGGGTATCCAGGGCTCGCTGTGGTGGGAGAACTGGATTCTGATGATGCCAAGTTGCCTTGGTTTCTGTTCCTTATATTCTTGCCCTTGCCTTTCGCCATCTGGTTATCTCTGGTTTTAACTGGTCTTGTTCTCTCTGACTGTGGCTTGTTCCTCCTGCAAGCCTTTGTGTCAATACTCCTTGGAGACCAGCTCTCTCTGAGAGGAATTTGGGTTTGGAGAGCTGTGGTACAGGGTCAGCTCTGGGGTGCAGACAGAAACCAGAAGGATCCTGTCCCCAGCGGTTTCTTGGTTCCTGTGTCCTGATGGCTCTGCAAGTGTCCCTCTTGATCCAGTGAATTTTAACAGAAGTGGTGGTCTTGCCTGTACTCGAAGGTGTGTTGGCACTCCTGGGATACCAGCTCTCTCCTGGCACTGAGTATGGAGCCCTGTGTCACAGAATCAGCTCCCTGGACACAGAAGGGAACAGGAAGGCCACTCCTCATTCCCTGTGTCCTGAGGGTTCTGGGGGTGGGGTCCCTCTGAGCAGAGTTGCTGGCCTTACCCTTGCTCACAGGCTTGTCTACACTTCTGGGAGGGTAGCTCTTTCCCTACCCTATTTGGGTATGAAGCCATGTGGCATACCACAAGGGTAAACCGGAAGGCTCCTGTCCCAGGTTGTTCCTCAGTCCCTGTGTCCTGAAGATTCTGGGCGGGCAGGTCCCGCTGAGCAGTGGTGCTTGTCTTACCTCCACTCACTGGCTTCACCACACTCTTGGGATGCTAGCTTTCTCCAGGAGCTATTTGCCTATGGAGCTTTGTGGCACAGACTGAGGTCCCTGGCTGCAGAAGGTAACCGGAAGGCTCCTGCCCCATGCTGCTTGTACGTCCCTGTGTCCTGGGGGTTCCAGGCAGGTCCCTCTGAGCAGAGGTACTGGCCTTACCCCCTGATAATAGGCTTGTCCATACTCTTCGGAGGATAGCTATTACCCTGTGCTATTTGGGTATACAGCTGCGTGGCACAGACCACAGGCATAAACCGGAAGGCTCGGTAGTATGAATTTTTGTCACAAGAATGTATAACTCAGGATTCAAAAAGATAACCTTCTTTGAGTTCTCAAAACTCAAAGTTTTCTTATGTTTTTTATGTTTTTGTTTTGTTTTCTGTTATTAAAAAAAATCAAACACCATGAAGAGTATGTTTCCCCATGCCTGTAATTTAGTAGGTGGAGTCAGGAGGGTTGAAAGTTTCATGCTAACCTGGCCATAATTTTATTTTTACAAATAAAATTAAAAATTGTTAGGAGCAATGATGTTCTGAATAAGGATCAATTGAGAATCCTTAAGAGAAGAAACGTGAGTAGGAGGAAAGGGATTTCAGAGCAGGTCCTGGGAAATGAAGAACACGAGGCACCCAGGTATCCTCCACTGCTACTTCCCAACTGGTCCTTGAGTGGTATAGGCAAGATGTGGAAGGTGAAGGTAATCATTACCTCCCCTTCCTGTATTGTGATAACCCCTCTCCTCTTCCACTTCACTTATTTATAAAGCATCCTCTAAGCAGCACCAATGGATATAAATACCAGGATTAGAAGGTAAACTCCGGTGCTATCAGTCACTGGAGAGAAAATAGATGAGTGAGCTCATTTTTGGCTCTGACCGAAGGACTTTTCTTATGACAAGATATGAAAACTAGTAGACGTGGTCCTTACTACTCCAAGTAGCTGTTGAGTTCATAATAATGACTTTGTTACTGACACCTCTTAGCAATGGCAGAAACTAAGAGGATGGTCAACAGTATAGGAATGGGGGCCCAAAATCATTCTGTGACAGAGAGAAAATGTGCTGATCTCTTAAATACTTGGAGAAATCAACAGAGCAGCAAGAACCAAATAAAGATGGCAGCTCTACCTATGGGAAGGACATAAGGGCCTAGAGAAAAATGCACTGCAGAAGGAAAGTAGTTCATTGTGCAGTATGGGCAATGGTACAGTTCAGACTCCTACTTGATCTCTAAGCAGAAACCAAGCCTCAACACCCAGTGTCACCTACATCAGAATTATCCACTAATGCTCAAAGTATCTCTGGTTGTTCTGAATGTGGGCAGTAGAATTGGTCTGCTTATGCTTAATCTTGACTCTATACTTAATCTTGAAGGGCTTCTCCTTTTTTCCTGTAAAATGAGAATAAAAATAAAATATAGTGCTTAAAGCAGAGCCTGGCCCATAATGAAATGCAGTGAGATCTGCTATTTTGACTCTATCCTTTCTGCAGTCACGCTTTGCAATCCTTATTGTCTGGCTCTCCCATGTTGCTTAGTCCTCCTTTCTTGCTTGTTTCTTCTTCCCTAACCACTTTGCCCCATCTGCTTATCCACCTTGCCTTTCAAATCAGTCTATTCTCTTACTTTTCATTCTCAGTTTCTTCCACCTTGGAAGAACTGTCAACTGGAGATGCTTCCACTTCCTCAGCTGTTGGTATCCAAATACTCCTGTATGCTCTGCTGCCCCTAAAGTTGAGTGGGCAGGTCAAAGCCCTGACACCTCCTGGGAATAGATAGCTCAAAAAGCATTCTATTAAACTGTTCCTGAGTGGATATCAGGGGACACTTTGCAGAGGGAGTACAGAAGTGAGAGGATATGGAGATTTACAGCAGATGCTGCTTCTGTAGTGGCCAAGATCCCTGGAATGATTCCGGAATAGTGATGAGCTCTCCTGAGCTCTCATGCACACACGGTGGCTCAGACACTGACAGCATCTTTGCTGGCTAGTGTTTTAAGGTAACCAAGTCCATGTTCACCTGCCTTATCTATATTTTCATCCCTTCCTGCTTACCCATACCAGATAAAGCCTGTCTCCTCAGAATGAATCTTACATACATACACAGACAAACACACACACACAAATATACACAAATTGTTTACACACTTACACAGAGGTCCTGGCATACTTTCTATAATTCCCATGTCCTCAATGGCATAGATCATCAAAAATAATCTTCATTCAAATTTTCTCCTTAAAGAAATTACCTACTTTTTGAGATTTAAACATTATAAAAACAATTTTATACACACACAGACACACACACACATGCCAGGAGACCATGTAGTACTCAGCCACATTCTGTGATGTACACATAGTAAACACCTTACTTCAGAAACTCCAAAAATAGTTCTGGAGTGGCAATGGAAATAAATCTTGAGTATTGGACCATTTGTCTTTAATACCCAGGCCCTCAACCCAGCTCTTCAACTTCTAATCTTGTGAAAGCTCAATAAACTTCCAGCAAAGGGCGATGACCCTAGTGATATAAAGACCTCTGATGATGACAGTGTACACAGGGGTTTCAAATTCAAATGTTGCTGGAGCCAAGAGTAATAAATATAAGTGAAAGGGATCAAGACCACAAAAACACTTGAGTGCTCATAGCTCTTCCAAGGTCAGAGGTGCTCCTCAGTGCAGACTGGTGCTCAGTGTTCAGAAACGCAAGACTACATCTCTAGGTTCTCCTTTAGTTTTTCCTTCTTTATTTCAAAGAAGTGAAACATGGACATAACTATCAACAAGTAACTGGATTTTTGAAAAGAATCATAAGGGTTTTAAACAAAACATATTTGTAAACATGAATCATCTGACTATTCAAGGTCAAAGAACTTGGTTAGATATAAAATCACATCACCTTTCATCTCTAAATTTGTATCCATAAAATAAAGCTAGCCATGACAAGACAATTTAAGAGAGTATATGTGTTGCTACATGGTAGAAAAAAAATGAAATATTGGTCACATAGTTTGGTTACTCAAAGGTATATTTTTATACTTTCATGCAGTCCCATCTGAATGCAAAAGGATTCTAATGGAAATATCCTGTGCTTAAGCTTTTCCATATTTGATAGCATGCAATTTCAATTAAAAGCCTTGTACATCCCTCAAGTTACATCAAAAAAGAGTCATCTTTTCCTGTTGTAATTCATGACAGTAGAGAGTGTTACCCAAGGGAGTCAATGTGCTGCCATGGTTTGTAGAGTTAGCATTGACAGATAAAGGAAGTGTCTCTTTGTCTCAGCCCGAGAAATTCCACTAATTAGAATGGCCTCTGTTACTGCCTCACTGTGCTCAGTTCAAGGTTCACCACGCTTCCACTGTATCCAAAAGACAAGGTGATCAACTTCAACCCAGAGGAAGGTTTCAGCTGTAGGCACAGTGTCACACTGTCCATTTGTATTCACCGTGTATCTTTGAAGCTAATTCACAGACTCCTCCAGGTATTCTACAAAGCATCTTCTAAGGACACATTTTCAGAGTGGATCTGGCAAAGTAAACATCATAGAAAAAAAGGAGTCTGCACCCAAGAGTCCTTCTTAATGATGGTATGCAAATGTAACATCTCCTTATTGGTCAAAGTGTTCCCCCAAAGTGTTAGCATTGGCATTAGCTTGCAAAAAATGCAGAGCCTTGGGCATCACCCCAGACACACTGATTTAGAATCACTGCCACCAGGCGATGTGTCCACTGAGATTTGAGGATCAATTAGCAAGTGTATCCTAGTTGCCTGGACTGGATGTGTAATCAGGAAAGGACCAGGAAGAAGACTTTACTTGTGATATCATAGAAAAGTATTTTACTGTTTGAAAATTTATTCAAGGAATAAATATAAAAAGAAGTTTCAAAATGTCAGAAGCCAGCCCTAGGCATACTTAAAGATTCCAAAAATGTCAAAGAAATATAGAAGTATTTCTGGATTCAGGCCCAGCTCATTGAGTACTGCTTTAAGATGAGGCTCTGGCTTCTTGTTGATGCATTGATGTCAAACAGCGTAGCTGCTGGGACTCACTGCTGACGACTCTGGAGAGCCAGTGAGAATATCACTATGTTGGTATAGCAACAACATCCGAGCAAGTTACTAAGTCCAATTGGCCAGAAAATATCTTATCACTGGCAGCCCTGCTCATCTCAAGGGACAAAAGAAGCTGGCAAGTCAGCCATACTTTGAGGGGATAAAAAAGAAAAAGTAAAAGAAAATGGGGGGGGGGGGGGACAAGAAAAGGAAATCTCAAAGGGAAATAAGATAGGAAAGAAAAAGTAGAAAGAGGGAGGAAGGAAAGGAGGGAAAATAATTATCATGATATTTTCTTGTATCTTCTACTTCCATTCTTTTTTTCTTGTTATTGAAAAAATCCTTAGTGCTGAGCCACCCAAGACTTATCATAAATCAGGGGAGAGTAAACCTGTCAATGAGACCTCTGGAGGGAGGTGGGGAGAGGCACAGCA
>JADRCH010013788.1:0-42122 GCA_019843965.1 Rhynchomys soricoides | reverse complement strand
TTGAGGACTTTTGTAAGTAGAAAGAAACCAAGACTTTTTAAAAAAAAATAATAATAGCTAAAAAATATAAAAAGTAAATATTTGTGCCAAAAAGCTAACTACCTTTCATATTTTTTTCTGACCAAAGAAAACAAGCAAAACCCAAAATAACCACACACACACAAAAAATACCAGTATTGTATATGATGTAAGCTAATGAATAAAGGGCCAAAAAACAAGAAAAGTTTGTCAAGAGAAGCATCAAACAGCTAAGAGATTCAAGGAAAGCACCAGGGTGAATCATTGTGTACCTGGGCCAAGAGGCTTACACATGCAGAACTTGAAATACAGTTGAAAGCTTAAAAGGTGAGGTGATAAGAAAACACAGCACAAGCCCTGAACACTGCTTTAGGGAAAGTCAAAAGCAAAATAAAAAGCAAAATAGGATTCCTTTTCCAAGGAGGAATCAAACACAAACTTTATCTCCAAAAGAAACAAGAAGAAATATAAGGTGGGTGAATAATTATTTTTTATTAATTAGTATCCAGAGTCTTTAAATATCCATCCTGCATTTCGTGAGAATGTGTGAATATATAGCTTGATTTAAATAATGTGATTTATAGCTATCCTGGAGTGTACAGCAGCAGAAACAAAAAAGACCCCACCTCAACAAGGTGAAAGGCAAAAGTGAACTCAGGAAAGTTGTCCTCTGACTTTTGTATGCTTGCCATTGCACACAAGTGGCCACATTCACATACATACACACAAACACACAAACACACACACCAAGTAAATGTTAAAAATGTGAGGCCAGACCATAAAATATGTGATTAATATGTGTGTACAAGTATAGAAGACACCGTTCCTTCTAATTTTATGTTTTAAAAGTTTGTTAGGTAACAATTGATATTATGGGGTAGTATAGTCTAAAAGTACAAACTGCTACCCAGCAGGCAGAGAATGCCTTCTTATACTGTGCAATAAAATATGAGTATACTTGTTGTGTTAGCATAAAGGAACTAAGGCTGTTGGCTTGGAAAAGCCTGTGTACAAGACTGACTCAGCTGACTCGGGAGGGCAGCTGCCATTGCTTGAAAAGAATGGTTCATTCTAATAATATATTTGAAAAAAACTGGACTAAAGATGAGTACTTGCTTCTTTCTAGGAGTTCTGAATTTAGATACACACATCCTCTAGGAAGAGGATGTCTGCATGAGCACCTTCCAGTAAGAAATTCTAGCACCAATTTTCACATGAGCTTCATGATAGACAGCCTTCATGTACATTATCATAATTGAACACTGAAGGAATTATGTAACTCTTGTTGGAGAGGACTCCTGGAAGTTATCATTTGGGTTCCTTCTGATCTTGTCTGGTTCTTCTTTCTCATTCTTAATTGTGCTGTGCATCCACGTGCTATAAAACATCATTATATGACCATGTGCTATTAAGTCCTGTGAGCCCATATCATATATCACCAAACCTGGGGGTTATCTTCTAGTGTTCCTTGACTCTTTCCTCAGTCAGGTTCTACCACCCTTGTACCACTATTATGAGGTACTATAACCTCATAATATCTTCTATATATATCAGAGGAGCTGTACTCATGAAATCTCAACAATATGGCCACCTGAACAAAGAATGAAAACTGACTATATGAACTGACATGCCAACATGGATGGTGGAAATCTCAAAAGGCCATACCCCGAAATGAGCAGCTACAGCCAAATAATGGCTTCAGAGAGAGGGAGAATAAGTCTTCTCTACAGACAAGCCCTCTCATAGGTTAACTCATCTAAGCAGTCAGCCCAAAATATACATATACATATTAGCAACATTAAATGAGCTCAGTGGATATATAGATTTATATATCATTCATACATATATACATACATACACACGTACATACATATGAACTTATATAGAAACAAACATACATATTTTCTCAGTTTCTTACTCTTTAAAAATTTGGAAATCATAAATATCTGGAAATTTTGAGATTTATATAGAAATATACAAAAAGATATTTCTTCTTTATATTGTCTATAAAAATAAGTGCTAATGAATTGTAAGAGCAGAAAAATCAGTAATATGAACATTTTAAAGGAAAATGCATACTTTATGATTTTGGGAAAGAAAATTTTTTTCTATAAAAAAATCACACATAAAATATAAGCTTAGAAGAAGTGCCTTCTGGTAGGCTCCCCATGCTGGGATAGGTTCCCCATGCTGGTCCACACCCATGTGCACACGGACATCACTATGTGGCTCAGTATTTTTTTTTTTCCTTAAAGGACATGCACATCTACTGCACTGACCTAGAACCACTTGGAGTCTGACCCTATAACCAGTTCCTCTTTCCACCTGCCTATCAGTCATCCATTCCATCCATAATCTTAAAATGGGATGATGTTACCCTCACCTGGAATTCCAGATTGGAACTCCTAGGACTTACCTCATTTCACTGTTCTGACCCAGAACCCCCTAAAGCCTAATCCAGAATTTCAGTTAGTCACCTCTAGAGCCACTCAATTTGCCTAGCTCTCAGCCACCCCACCACCATGCTTGATAAGGCCATGTAGATTTTGGCCAAGAACGCCAAGTAAAAACTCCTACAGCCATTCCTCTGAAGACATGATAAGGCTGTGTGTCAGCCACTCTACTCACAGCCTGCCTCTAGACCACCAGTCAGAGATGGACAGAGCAAGTCTTTCCACCATCCACCTATTAGCCATCTCACGCACCTTTCAGCTCTGTGACACATAAATTTCACACCATAGCCAAAAGCCCAGAGCCAATTTTCCTACCAGTTTACCTTTCAACCAACCTATAAACAGAACTGAGTCAGGACATTAAGAAGCATGTCCTGAAACTCCAACACAGTCCTAAGACCACATCTATAGTGTGACTCACAACTCAGATAGATAGCCCCAGAGGCAGACTTCTCACTCACTGCACCACTTCATGGCCACATGAAAACCAAATAAAAACTCTAGACATAGATGTTGAATCTATCTGTAGCCTAACTGTCACTCCTTCTGACATCATACTTGCATATCAGCACAGAGTGAATTCAAGATGAAAAACTAAGAATCACTCAACTGTTCCACAAATTCACAAGTTGGAGAAACAGCAAAGATTCAAACATCCATTCAACAAAGCTGAGAACAGGTATCCATTCCAAGAAACACCCTCAATACCTAACTCCAGATACCTAGATTATTTTGCAAAAATACAAATAACATGAATAAGCAAGAAATATATCTTTCAGAAATTAACAAGTCCTTCATAATAACACAATGACTTCAAAATAGGAATTATAAATATTTTCAAGGAACTCAAAGATTATAAAACTTGATTGAAAACCTGACTGAAAACTATGAGAACACAAACAAATCAATGAAATAAAAATAATTTAAATGTAGAATAGAATTTAATAAGGAGATAGAATCTTGAAAGAAAAGCAAAACTGCCTAAGTAAAAGTAAAAACGAAAACACGGTGAACTTGTGGTAATTTCAGTAAGAATAGACACCGTATATTTGTATTTGAAAGCTTAGTCACCAGGGAGTGGAACTCTTTGATAGGATCAGAAAACGTATAAGGTATGGCCATGGTGGAAGTATGACACAGTGGGTGGGCTTTGGAAACTCAAACCTCAAGCCTCAGAACTCTCAGATCTGAAATCACAAATCACAGGCCAGGTTGACCACAATACAGTGAGAGTGGGTTTCTTAAATTCTCACTCTCACTGGAAGACAGATCATCAAGACAAAAGCTAACCAGAAATTTTGGAGTTAAGCTATAATAGTCATTTGCAGAACATTATACCCAAACACCAATACACTTTTTTTCTCTGTGATCATGGAATTTTCTAAAAAAACTGACCATATAAGGCAAGCTTCAACAAATATAGGAAATTTTAAATACATCCTGAATTCTATCTGACCATTAAAAAATAAAGCTGGATATCAAGAACAATGGAAATGAAGAAGTAAACATCTCATAGAAACTAAACAGCATACTACTGAATAAAAATTAGGTCACGGCAGGAAAAAAAAGAGAATTTTTAAATTCTAGAATTGAATAAAATTAAAAACAAACAATCAGAAACTATGGGATACAATGAAACACAAGAACAACAACAAAACATACTATCTACCAATATCCCTGATAAACATAGATTCAAAAATCTTTAATAAAATATTTCCAAATTAACTACAAACGTACATCAAAAATCTACCAGGACCAAATTGGCTTTATTCTAGAGATTCAGGGATGGTTCAACACATGCAAGTCAGTAAATGGAATAAAACACATGAACTTATATTCAAAACTCACATGATCAAAATCAATGCAGAAAATCCTTTGACAAACTCCAACACGATGTCATCATAAAAATTATTAAGAATATAGGGCTAGAAGTAGCATCACTCAACACAACAGAAACTATGCATGAGAAACCTACTGCCAACATCATCCTAAAAGGATAAAAGCTTAAAGCAATTGCACTAAAGTCAGGAATGAGATAGGGATGTTCATTATACTCATTCCTTTCAACATTGTGCTCTAAGTACTAGCTGGAACAATCAGGCAAGCAAAGGAAACAAATGGAAACAGAAAAGATGCACAACCCATCCCTATCTGTACACAACGTGATACTATACACTGGAAGTCACTAAAATTCTACCAAAAAATATTCTAAAAACGATCAACAAATTCATCAGTGTGACAGGATAAAAAATTAACGTACACAACTCAATAGCTTTTCTATTCACTAACAATAATCATAAAGAGAAAATGTTCATGTACAGAATGTTGCTCACAATAATCTAACAAAATAAAATATCTAGGAATAAACCTGAACAAGGAAGTAAAAGTCCGTTATATTAAAAACTTTAAATCTCTGAAGGAAGAAATGGAGGAAAGCTCTAGAAGACAGCCCATGCTCATGGAGTGGTAGAATTAATACTGTGAAGTGACCAATATGCCAAAGCCATTAATTAAATGCAATCCCAATCAAAACCCCATCTTATTCTTCTCAGAAATAAAATAACACTACACTGAAATTAATATGAAACCATAAAGGAGCCTGTACAGCCAAAACATCCTGAGTAAAAAGAAGGGGAAATTAGCATTCCTGATTTTAAGATAGATCACAAAGCTATAGTAATAAAAACAATAAGGTACTATCACAAAAACAGATGTGTAGACCAATACAACAAAATGAAGGCCCAAACAGGAGTATGCATAGTTACAGTCATCTAATATTTTACAAAGATGCAAACAATAAAATAAAATGAAATGAAATAAAAATGAATGGTGCTGAGAAAAGAGGAACAGAGAGTTTAGTGTGAGATTGCATTTCCTAGAAATGTCAGAGAAGCCACACCCACGATGTCTCATCAGCATGGCTGCCTAAACAAGACCTGAATAAGATGGCATCAATGAATATGCTAACATGTAAGCAACTAAGGAATGCTAAGAGTGGTACAAATAGTCTTCCCCAGGGAAGAGCATTGTAGTTGCTTATCTAATACCAAATGATCAGCCCTGAAATCATACACATACAAATAACATCATGTAGACTGAGCAGGTTGTGTTTATATATCTAGGAACATTTTCCCTTTCTGTCTATCTCTCTCTTTCTCTGTCTGTCTCTCACACACACACACATACATACACAGAAAAAGAGAGGAAAATTGCACAAAAATGAAAGAAATAGATAGTGCTTTTTAATTTGAGAGAAAACAAAGTGAAATACATGAAAAGTTTAGGGGAAGGGTGTGTAAAATTATGTAATAATTATGTTTTAAATTGCAAAAATATTTTTTAAGACAGGATTTCTTTGTGTATCCCTGGCTGTCCTGGAACTCTGTAGATCAAGCTGGTCTTAAACCAAAAAATCCCCCTGTGTCTCCCTCCCGAGTCCTGGGATTAAAGACATGCACCATCACTGCCCAGCTTGTGCCATGACCTCACCATACAGTAAATCTTAAATTTGTATTATTTTAAAATCTAAGAGATTCTTGAGGCAGAATGACGCTCTAAGTCATGCTTCGTGGTTGATAAAATCCTGGGCCTTTAAAGTTACCTCACATTTGCTATTCCTCTTGGGTGAATTTTGTATATGACACAAAACTACAATTCTGGCAGCAAGACTAGCTGATATACATAGCCAAGGAAGGTCTTTGGCAACCCAGAGTTTTTATCTTTATAACAAAATAGTTCCATTATCTCTGTTCTAAGGAAAATTACTCAAATTATTTATCCTAATCTCAAAAAGAAAAAAATCCAAAAAACCAAAAACCAAAACAAACAACATAAAAAAAAAAAATCTCTTGCCCTTAACTGAATGTACCTATGAAGTCACTTAAACTGAGCAAAAAGTATGTTACAGAAAGATTTGTTCATGATATTCATTCCTTCTTCCCTGAAAAAAAACAAGTTAAATCACACAAATTGGTTGTAAATAAAAAAATACATGCAAATCTCCATCAGTCCTGCGGTTCCCTAGAAATCTTAAGAAAAATTAAATAAATAAATAGCCACATGTGCTACACTGGCATTGATCTATCACTTTCTAAACATGGCCAGATTACCAAAAGCTATGCTGTGAATTATCTTAATTTTTAAAGCCCAATAAATCTATTTTGTTCATAGACGCAAGGCTGAACTTTCTCCTCCTTCAGGGGAATCATAATCTTGTTCTATTTCTAGCTATATTTAGGGTTAGATGAGAATGTGTGCTGGAGATAAGTATCCACCTCTTCCAGAGGCTTATCCAGAATAAATCCTCAATAGCTCTCTAAACTTTTACGGGATTCCCTGAGAGCTAATCCTTTAAGCTTAGAATCAGGCGATTATGAGCATTAAAATGGTAATTTGACATGTTCCTAGACAGGAAAATGCAAAGAAAATCGTGAATTTTAGGCAGGATTCCCCTACACTGAGAATGAGTGTGTGTGTGTGTGCGCATGCGTGTGTGTGTGTGTAAGCAGGGGAATAATATGACCCTTTGTCCAAATAGATGCCCTCAGCCTAGAGCAGTGATTCTCAACCTTCCTAATGCTGAAATATCTTAATTCAGTTTCTCATGTTGTGGTGACTCTGCCAATCATAAAATTATTTTCGTTGCTACTTCATAACTGCAAAGTTGCCACTGTTATGAATTGTAATGTGCATATCAGATGTGTAGGATATCTGATATGTGACCCCTGTGAAAGGGACATTTAACGGCTAAATGGGTCACGACCCACAGGTTGAGAACCACTGATCCAGAAGTACAGTGTTGCTCACCCTCTGTAGCAGAGGTTTGTAAGCTGCCACAGTAATCTTCGGGTAAAACAATGAGGGAATAAATTTCCGTGTTATTCTAATCCTACATTATCTAAACCGTCTTGATTATCCTACAAATCACTTTCTTCTGCTGTCCTGTCATCTCTCATCCTAACAAATCCATAATTAGTGAGTACTGTCTCTGAGCATATTCTCCACTAAGCAGCTCACAGCCAAGGCAACGAGATCATAGAGCAGCACATCGCTTCTTGGCAGGTTTTTTTTTTTTTTTCCTTTATCAATTACACTGCAGAAAAATTAAGTCACCAGTTCTTAGAGGAAGATATGATTTAAAGTCATATAATCAGAAAATCTGATATCTGGTGAGACTGGTGGTAATAATTCTCCGTCACAGGATGCAATGTACCGCCAGTAACTCAGCAGAATTAGACAGGGTGACAACAAGAGGAAATCAAGATGATTTGTAAAGCAAGAATGTATCACATTTTCAGGGAAAACTGCACAGTACCCTGCAATGGGAGCCATTACAGAGAAAGTGCATTTCATTAGCCTCATTTTCTTAGGGCAGCTGGGTTATAAAACCAGTTTGCCTTCTTTGAATCCCTTTCCATCACTCTCTTCCATTAATCGTCCTGTTGTCATGGGTGTGCCATGATCAACTTGGAATGTTTGTGAGGACAGAGAAAAATGAAACTGAAACATATTTGGGAATATTGTTATGTATGATGGATTATATTTGACCTTTCATTTTCTGCCCTGGGGAAATTTCAACAGACCCAAATTTCCACTGACCTCACAGACACAATTTTTGCCTATGTAGTTAAAATTTCCTTGAATGTATCTTGTGTGGGAGGAAATATAAGTAAAAGCCTGAGAAGCTCGAATATTTCAAGGAAAAAAAAATGTTTTCAATCAATTTGGACAGTTACATGCAAATTCTTTCGTGATAATTTTAATTCTCAAAATATCTCCTTGCTCATGACATAAACAAGGAAAATTGATCACTTATGTGTGTGTGTGAATGTGTCTGCATGTGTAGACATGTTTTTGTGTGTGCATGCATGCCTGGAGAAAGAGAAGGAACATGAAAAGGAGAGAGACGGGGAGAGAAAAGAAGATAGGAAAACAAGAGAGACAAATGGGGAGAAACACGGATTGAGGCAAAACAACAACAAATTCTGTACGAATTAGTATGTAGCAATCAACTTTTATGGTAGAATTTGTGAGGTGAGAATACAATGACGTCCTTTAAAATAAATGAGCCAAACCGACACTGTGTCAAGGTGTGTCTCTGTCCTTCCTTGCCTGGCTGAGGCACCTTCTGATTGGTTAAAATAAAAAGCCTCTGACCTGTAGCAAAAGGTAGAATACAAGGTGGACATGCAGCAGAGAGAGAGGAATTCTGGGAAAGGGTCTGAAGTGGGAAGATTGGCCAACTGGAGGAAGTCGGAAGTATAAAACTGAGGAGAGGTAGGCCAGACACATGGTAGAACTTAGATTAGTATGAACGGGATAACTGAGTTACAAACCAGTTAGGAACAGGCTTAGCACAAGGCTAAACGCTATTAAATAAATGTAAGTCTCTGTGCCATTCAGAGCAAGGGTGGATATAGAAAGGCCCATGGTTACACTTAGGAATACAGAGGCCTAGGTGATGGTAATAACATATATTCTGAAACAATGATGTCACCAGTAGAAAGAAGATTCTTAGACTGTTCTTTTCCAAAGCCAAGTCACTTTATAATTATTTCAAATACATCTGGATCCTGGAAATTGGTGCCTTTCTGCTACATCATCTAAACAAGAAATCCCAAGAAGGAAATCCCCAAATCATCAAATTGATGGGGCACATATATGCTGGTGGAAAAAAAAATATTGGCACAAAATGAGTTATGGTGCATTTAGTGATGATCCTAGCCTCTGCCACCCATGGTGAACAATAAGCTACCAAATAAGAGATACACACAGGCTGACCTGGAATATTAATAGAGACCTTCACATTTTAGATGACAAGAAACATTTTACATTTATTTATGTGTATTTTTAGTCCATAGAAATGTCTAAAGGGTATGCACCTATGCTTTTAATTATATTTATTGTTTTTTGAAGGTCAGACTGATATTTCAATTTTCTTTTGCCTACTTTTTATTTTCTAATATTCCACAATGTATGTACTGCTTTGTTGTGATAAAAATATTATTAAAGTAACAAACATCAAAGGCATAAAAAAGATAAGGGGACAGTACTCTAAAATAAAGTACCCAATATACACAAAAGAGTTATTGTAATAGGTCATCATCTTAACAAAAGAAAGAATAATTTTTAATCCAACAAAATAATAATTGACTGGAAAAAACAGTTTTAAATGAATTGTAGTAAGCAGTGTATCAATATGAAAATGAATAAAATGTTGTTAAGTATAGATACAGAGTGCAAGAACATCATTATAAAGAAAAAATTGAGTATAGTTTCTAAAAAAAACCACATAGGAAGTGATCTGAAAGATAGAACAGTTGTGTTTGCTCATGAATAGAAGCAGTATCTGTGGAAACCCATAAGAGGAAAGCAATTAATACAATCTGCTGTAACAACAGAGATGCTTATCAAGTCTGTAGATAAGAAAAGAATATCATTTAATAAGAGTCAAAGCTTTCAGTTCTGTGGAAGACATGTTCTAGTGATGTACATGTTGCAAGTTTACAGAAAAATCTCATTTTTGTCAAAAATCAATACAAAACAAGTTTTAATTTTTTTATTTACATAAACATTATTTTAATGAGAAAAAATATATACTGTGTACTGTATTCTTAAGTTTTGGTAGTACTAAATCATGAATAAATTTAAAATAATTCTTTGATAGTCATAATTTTATACTTATTAAAGACTAAAACAAGTTTGTATACTAAAAAAAAAATCAGACTTTCTCATCAATGTTATAAAAGTACCAGTCATTTCCACTTTCTACAAGAAAAGGTATAGATTTAGAAAAAAGAAGTAGGCAAAATTATCTACAGCTGGTATGATTATGTGCTTGTGCAGTAGGAACCAATCAATCAATCATCATGTAGGAGGGGAGCATGGGAAGGGGCATGGAGAGCCACAAAATATTCCAAACAGCAAATAATTTCAAAATTAATATTCTAACATTTGAATTAATTTTCTATATTTTGTTAAAATATGTCTACAATTGTGTCCCAACACCAAGGTCTGTGAGCATACACATAACCACTCATAAGAAGTGCTGGGAATACAAGTTCAGACATTGTTCTTAATCACTTGAAAAATATGAAGTACTAGAAATGTATGCTTTATCATAACTTAGTAAAGCTTGTCCATATTGGTATCCTATGTATTGGTCCAAAATATCTAGTGTGATATTATCAAAAATAGCACTTTAAAGAAGGCAAATAATTTTTACATTAAATTGAAAAAATGTGTGAGAATGTGTTCTTCAGGAATTTCTGTAGCAGAACATAAATGCAGGAGATTGCAGAGCAGAGGGAGGTATTGATGTCCAGACTACGGGGCCGTCAGAGTTTAGAATATATATAACTAGATACCAGAACTTAATCTTCACAAAAGATTGAGTTTGCTTAATCTTGTGGATGGAGAGATTTTTCAATAAATCTTAATGATGCATCCAGTTAGATATATTAATTGACCCCTTCTCATTTAATTAACCCTTTCCATGTCCCCTTCTCAAGTTCTGAGCCCTTTTACCTTTGCTCTTTACAGTTAAATGCATGTCTCTATATGTACATGTGTTGGTGGTGTATGTTTGGTTTCAGGGCTGACCACTAAGCACTGAACAACCAAAAAGAGGTGTATTCCTGGAAAAACCCAATTCTCCTGCTCACAGAAGTAATTATTTCTTAGTCTGTAGTCCTTAGTCTACATTTTTTGTGAGGGGGGGTAGGCCCCCACAAAATGTTGCTATTGGTTGCCATTTTTTCTGGTCTTGTTTATGCAACCATGTCTAGAAGAGATTTTTTCACAGCAAACTACTGGAATGTTGTCTCTCTAGAATCTGTCCAGCCCCCTCCTCTGTGATGTTCCCTTAGCTATGATATAGATGTATCCACCAAAGCTGGGGTCCCCATGATCCATTCATCTCTGTGTTGTGACTCATTCTCATTTTCTGTGGTGGTCTCCATTTGCTGTACAAAGAGGCTTCTTTGACTAAGGTTGTGCTACTCTTATCTGTGGGTATAAAATAAGATTTAGAAGATAAGAAGAAGGTTTGCTGATCTAGCAAAATAGTAGTAGGTTTTTTTCTTCTGATCCATGACCTCATTAATCCTAAAAAGACAGCTAGTTCTTCAGTACCAGCATGATTTCCCTGCTGTTGAGGGGGCCTTAAGTTCAATTAGATATCAATTCATATGGACATTTTTAAAGCATTGTCTTAGTCAGGGTTTCTATTCCTGCACAACATCATGACCAAGAAGCAAGTTGGGGAGGAAAGGGTTTATTCAGCTTACACTTCCACATTGCTGTTCATCACCACAGGAAGTCAGGACTGGAACTCAAGCAGGTCAGGAAGCAGGAGCTGATGCAGAGGCCATGGAGGGATGTTCCTTACTGACTTGCTTGCTTTCCCTGGTTTGCTCAGCTGGCTTTCTTATAGAACCCAAGACTACCAGCACACAGATGGTACCACTCACAAGGGGCCCTCCCCACTTGATCACTAATTGAAAAAATGCCTTACACCTGGATCTCATGGAGGCATTTCCTCAACTGAAGCTCCTTTCTGTGTGATAACTCCAACTTGTGTCAAGTTGACACACAACCCAGCCAGTACAAGCATATACACTTCAAGCTCATGTTTCCAGAAAATTTCTGGTATCTAGAACAACAACAACAAAATTCAAACCTAATTAGCATTTGGACATAATCCATCAGGGGAGTTCATGGTGTTGAGGTTGTTCATAATGATATTTCCTGAAACCTGACAGTCAAAAATTAGATAGCCATGTGTTCATA
Source organism: Rhynchomys soricoides (assembly GCA_019843965.1). Taxonomy (NCBI): domain Eukaryota; kingdom Metazoa; phylum Chordata; class Mammalia; order Rodentia; family Muridae; genus Rhynchomys; species Rhynchomys soricoides. The sequence goes on along the minus strand of JADRCH010013788.1, from coordinate 29,862 downwards.
ACAAGTCAAGGAGATAATGTTAGAGGGTATAAATGTTTACAGGGGACTGATGCTTATCATCAATCCCTCATTTCCTTTGCAGTTACTTCTATAGATATCCTTAATTTAGTCACTGAGTTTTTAAGTTCATCTGAGCCCTGAAGCACCTGACTAGCTACAGAAGACTTCTAATTCAGAGTTTTGCTTAGAATATGGAGGGGCAAGATAATTAAATTCACTTATTTCCATACTTTCTTCATGAACATTTTAGAGGGTGGTAAATAATTTGTATTAACTTATGAATATGATTTAAGCACTGCATAGATTCCCTTGAAAATTACAGAAACTGAAGTAGTCATGGCAATTCAAATAGAGATACAAAAGGAATACACAGAGGTTGCAGTGAGAAAACACTTTCACCACCAGCCATAGAAGGAAATCAACTAGGTTAGGGAAATGGATACAGACCTTCCCTTGCAAATGTGAGAGCCAGAGCTGAGATCCACAGAGCCCATGGTAAAAACCTGGCACAATGGACACATGATAATTCCATTGGACAGGGAGCAGAGGAAGCGTTCAGATCCCTGAGAGCTCACCAACCAGGTAGGCTCTGGTGAAGTTTCAGATCAGTGAGAGACCCTTTGTCAATCAAAACGTAAAAGGCTCCTAAGGACTAACGTACAAGCTTTATACTCTAATACCCACACACATGTACCCACACACATGAACACAGACACACGCAGACATCGCGCACACGTGCGCGCGCACACACACACACACACACACACGTGCGCGCGCGCGCACACACACACACACACACACACACGTGCGCGCACGCGCGACTGTACAAAATCTAAGAGGGGAAGAATGTTGAAAGAGCCCAGAACATTTGGTTACTCAGTTCTAGTCTACAGAATACGGACTGCAGTGCTTAGAAATGTAATTAGACTTAGAGTGGCACTCTAAGATATAGCTGAGACACCTGCAGAAAGTTCTAGATTGCCTACTCCTGCCTGACCCAGCAGGGCCTCAAAACATCATTTACTGTGAAGTTACTCCATGAATTCCTTCCTGTACTACCAATTTACAAAGCCTCAACTATTCCTTTATTAAAGCAAGTTAATTAACTCCTCAAAATCTTGATTTGTGCATCTGTAATATGAGGTAACTATACAACCTATGAAGTTATCCAAACTTAGTGAGACATTGCCTGCAACTGATTTTAATGTTGTTCTTTGTACTACTTAAATGATATTACTACTAACACCATGCTGAAAATCTGCTTAGTTACTATCATGTACTCACAAGTTTCTATGCTATCTGTACTGGTTAGTTTTGTGTGTCAACCTGACACAAGCTGGAGTTATCCCAGAGAAAGGAGCCTCAGTTGAGAAAATGCCTCCATGAGATCCAGCTGTAAGGCATTTTCTCAATTAGTGATCAAGTGGGGAGGGCCCCTTGTGTGTGGTACCATCTGTGGGCTGGTAGTCTTGGGCTCTATAAGAAAGCAGGCTGAGCAAGCCAGGGGAAGCAAGCAAGCCAGTAAGGAACATGCCTCCATGGCCTCTGCATCAGCTCCTGCTTCCTGCCCTGCTTGAGTTCCAGTCCTGACTTCCTGTGGTGATGAACAGCAATGTGGAAGTGTAAGCTCAATAAACCCTTTCCTCCCCAACTTGCTTCTTGGTCATGATGTTTGTGCAGGAATAGAAACCCTGACTAAGACACTATGTTATTAGCAGGGTACATGTAAGCCATTTCTCATTCCATGTGTTTTGTACATGTACAAAAACACATGTAGCCATTTCTCACTCCTGGGGAGAAAATTCTAGCATTCTAGCACAGCACTGTTAGGAGAACTGTATGATTTACTGTCTTCTTAATCCCATTTTGCATTGTCTGAGATGTTGTCAGATGAAGTAAATCTCTCTGTCTCTGTCTCTCACTGTCTCTGTCTCTCTCTCTTTGTCTCTCTGTCTCTGTCTCTCTCTTTCTATATCTATCTCTGGTTCTCTGACACATTATTAAAAGGCATTGTCCTTTGTTCACATCTAAGGGAAATATTAACATTTTTATTAGAAGCTAAAGTAATTCACTTACCCTGTGAATTTTACACCACTGTAAATGACAAAAGAGACCCTCTCACTGAGTGCAGTTGCTTCAAAGGCTTTATTACATTCAAGAGGAAAAGGTCTAGGTTAAAATGAACTTAACAGATTTGCTGAAGGGCATGTTTCAACAAAGCAGAACGTATCTCTCTTTTCAACATATTCTGTTGTTGAACTTTATCATCTTCCTTCACAGGGCTGCCTGTCATGAGAGGCTCAATATGCTCTCAGCTACAAACTCTACATATAAACACTTGATACCTTGGAGCCACAGTTCATGAAAACCAAACCATTCGACACACTGTGGCAAAGGTAGTGACTAATTCTTAACTTATTTCAATTGGATGTTTTACTGAAACACTTACCTAAAAATGAACAAGTAAGTCACATGCTAAGGTGCAAACCAAAGGGCAAAACCACAGCGCATGAGTTGGCTTCTTGGAGTGAACAGATAGCTCACCTAGGAAACCCCTGAAATCAGTTTTACTAGTTTCAATTAAATAGTGCCAACAGCAAAGAGGCTCTCAGTCATTATGAATTTAAGTGGTTTTGGACCTTTCTAAAATGGCCTTTGTCTGCTAGGAGACCCTGGATTTAGATTTGTCTTGGGGGGACCACCATTAAACATCAGCTAAAACATCTTAACACTCTTTTTCCATCTCAGTAGACTCCTCGATGTAGTGTGAAGAGGATATAATGAGTAGTCAAGAGACCCGAGTTCTAATATTGTCACTTACTTGCCTCCCTTTCAACCTTGCCTCTTCAAACACTGAAGGTCAATGGAAGTGTAACTGGCATTATAGAGTCAAACCAATAACTAAGTAGATAATTAACAATTGTTTCATGCTGAATGTCCAGGAGAACTTATTAGAAAGAATGCTGACAGAATCATCATCTTTCCTACTTTTCTTTCATCTCCCATCTGTTCCTGCAGACAATTATATGCATTGTAACAGTTAAACTTCATTCTTAACTTGATAGGATTTTTTGCATTATTGACAGATACACCACTGGACATATCTGTGACCATGGTTCTAGAAGGGTTTAACTAAGGAGACAAGATTCACCCTCAGTGTTGGCTTTACCCTTTATGTGCTAGAGTTCCAAATTGAATGGGAGACAAAATGAGAACATTATAGAAGAACCAGAGTTTCTCCCTTCTCTGCTTCTTGAAAACAAATGCAATGTGACCAGTTGTCTCAGCTTCTGCTGCCACAGCTTTCCACCATGCTTTCTCTGACATGACTGACTATGCCTCCAAACTGTGAGCCAAAATAAATTCTTTCTTCCTAAGTTGCTTTTTGTGAAGTATTAGGTCACAGCAATGAGATGGTAACTAATAATACATCAGTCTTTGTCTTTGATATGACAAAAATAAGACTGAATAATTTCTCTTAAATTTAGGTCCTAGAGCCCAGATGGGCTCGGTACACATTTGATGTTTTCATAAGAAGCTCTAAAACAAAAAAATTGGAGTTTTCTTACTGGAAGTCTAAAGGCATAAAGACGATGAAACTGTCAATATTGGAGTCATACTCTTAACAGGACGGGAACATGACAGTAAGATACAATGGCCTTCACACAGAAGCTGTAGCCTGACAGCCCAGATGTTACTACTTTATGAGTTTTTATTAGGAAGTGAACATTCCAGAAGAGCCTATTTCTTCATTCAGAAGTTTATTTGTAAACAGAGTTGTAATATAATCAGAAGTTGACTGTGGTGGTGGTATGTACCTATAACCCTATAACCCCAGGACTCAGCAGCCTAAACCAGGAGGATATCAATGTCTAGGCTTAATTTCAGTCTGAGCTATATAGTGAGTTCAAACCCAACTTGGCTAATAGTACAAGACTCAGTCTCAAAACAAAAACAACAAAAACCCCAAATATCAGCATTTTACAACTTGGATGGTCATCAGAAACTTCACCTGAAAACCAACTGAATTCTATGGGCTCCCTTGACCCCAAAAGATTAGAATAAATTGCCAGAGTTAGTTTGAGGCCAAGCAAAGCGATTCAGTGAGAAGCCAAGAGAAGGCAGATTGAATCAGTCAGGTTGGAGAGGAGTTTAGGCCAGAAAAGCTGAGTTGAACCAGCCAGCCAGAGTTCAGAAAGAACCAGAAAAGGTGAGCTTATTCAGCAGTAAGCCTTGAAGATGTCAGTTACATCTGGTGTATAAAAGTTACATTTACAATGTAGCTTTCACTATGATCTCTGCAACTATGATCTCTGCACTTTCTCCCATTTGTTCACATTGCATCTAGAATGTTCTTTGTATAACACAATAACAATTCTGTATCCTAAGATACTTCAACTTATTCTGTATATGTTCATAATAAAATCAAAATTTAGTGCAACAAAAAAGGACCCACTGCCACCTCCAGATCATCATATTCTTATCTCAGCCTAGGCTCCAATCCTGAGTAAGCTATTTTAAATTGTTGAAAGAAAGAAAAATTATCTTTCTAATTTAATTTTTTGTACATTCTCTTTCCTTGTTAAAATGATTCTTCTAACCTCTACTCATCCTTCAGGTCTCAGCTAGCTCAAATTGTAATTTCCTATAGAATAATCTCCTGCCCTCTAACAAGGCCTATATATCTCTTCTGAGTTACCATAGCACCCAGTTTTTAACACACACCACAATATAAAAATCCCCTCTTTATCTGCTGTCTCTCCTGCACGCAAAAGGTCCTTGACATCCAGAATTATTTCTTATATCCTGGTATCCAAGTGCTGACTATGGTGGCTGACAGCTAAATATCAAGGACCAATGGAGGCTTATAAGTCAAGGAATTACATGAGACATGGCATCATGACATTTTTCTTTAAAGAACTTATAATTTCTATTCTATCTGCTAGCTCTGATGATAGATCACCATCATTGATTTTATATCAGTGAATTACGCACATTTTACATTATAACAATGTTCCCAACTAGAGTTAGGTATGGCTGTGTCTTAGGGATACCAGCTTCAAGTTAGAATACAAAACTAGTATTCTATGAAGCAAGTCTGAAATCAGACAATTAGATGGAAATCAATACAGAATGGATCTAAAAATAGCTGCGTGGTAAAATGTGAACATTATTGATGCTCTTAAGAGGGAACATTGAAAACTGCAGGAATAATAGAAGGACTGTTGATGGCATTAAATGTAAACCATGTCTTATGGGGAGGGGAGATTTTATACTATTCACATTTAGAAGGAGGTACCTATAGGCCATTTAAACAGGCCATTCTGACATTTTGTCTAACTTGCACCATCTTTGTGGATTTAAAATAAAAATCCTTTTAAAAGTATTTGTATCTTAAGCTTTGAAAAATGGATTGGCCTGAATAAATTTAAATCCATTCTTAAGCTCTGATGATGTTCAGTCTGCTCGTTAATTTCACACTATCATTAGATCCTGCTGCCATGTGTGGTCAGTCTGCTAGGAAAAGTGTAGATACAGAAATCCTGATGAGGTGTAAGGATAATTGCTGTGAAAACAGAAATGTCAGCAACACAATAGAAATGTACATGATGCCAGCAGTCTCCTGTTTGGGCCAATGTTAGCAATGCATCAATTTCTCTGATAAGTCACAGTGACCTATGCTTGAAGAGAAGTCACTCTGTACCACTTAAACAAAATGACAGATATGTCACTGGTGATGCAACATTTGAATGGTCAATCACAGGTTTGTAGGGTGATGGCCTTTAGGACTAATTGAAACTGCAATTTCTCTCAACGATCTGTTAAAGGCTGCTGCCATTGTTCCCTTCTCTATTTTTGGAAGTATTTTTATTTTAATAGTAGTGAATTAAATTAATGATATGAACATCTGTTTTTATATTAATTTGTCAAGATCACCACTCCTTGGATAATAGTCACAGGAAGACAAAATTGGAAGATGGCTAACCATTGACCTTGAACCTGAAACAGAACAAAAATCACACAGAAAAAAAAAAGTAGCCAGAACAAAGAACCTGCATGGTAGATAATAGGTGTCAAATTGCAAAAGGAGAGTGGGAGGGTTCTGCCTCTTTTCTTTCAAAACTAGAATCACATCTATTAATCTCTCTGTCTCTGTTGTGTGTCATTTCTTTGAGCACTATTTTAACAGAAATTCCACTTTTATGGTACTTGACCATGAACTTGCTCATTATCAGCAACTATGGATCCTTCAATGGTGTTAGTTTCATACATGACCTTTCCACCCAACTATAGACTACAATCTTATAAAAGAATCTAGGTAATCTAAAGACTACCAAATTCCACCTTTATCCTGAACCTGTGACAGCATACTGTATTCAGGGCCCATCACTATGATCTCCTTTTGGAATACACTGAGAAATTGTTTTGCTTTTGCTTTTCATGTCAAGCAAGTCTGTTGGTGACAAAATCGCTCAGCTTTTATTTATTGGAACATGATGCTGCTTTTCTTTTACACATAAAATACATAGACATAACACATTAGATTAAACAAAATTCACTTTGAAAATGTAAAGATGCCACTTTAGCATTCTGTGGTTTACGTTACTTCTCTGCTAGGAAATCTATAACAGTGCACTGTTCTTCTATAAATATTTTGTAATTTTTTTTATTTCTTTTGTTTGCTTTCATTTTATTCAAGGTTCTTAGCAATTGGACATTGATGTCCCTTATCTCCATTATCTTTGTGTATATCCTCAGAGTTCAGTGAATTTATTGTGCTTCATTTGCTAAAAATTTTCATCATATTTTAAAATGTTATGTGTTTGTTGATTCAAATATTTAATAGTTGGACAAAATATTGTTTTATCATCACCAATTAGTTTTTCAATCATTTTGCCTACTTGAGTCTTTCTATAAACCTCTTAGTCTTCTAATTTTATACCTCTAATGATTCTGCCTGTATGTAGCAACTGACTTTCTCCTGGTAATAAAATGTTTTTTTGCTTCTTTAAATCTATATTTTCAAATCATTTGCAAGACAGTCTGAATTGTATGTTGCTGATTATCTGTTTCCTTTCCTCCTTTATGACCTGATCATCATTTTCTATCAGGTAGTTAAGTTACTTGCAAATCACCTTGGTCATTCTAAAGTCTGTGAGACCTAGTACTACAATATTATTCTTCTTGAGTATACCTCAAAGTACCTGAATACCTGAAAGTTCAGGGAAGACTCTGCTGTGCTTGATTGGAACATAGATATCCCTCAGGCTGGGATGAGCTTATGGAAATGGCTTCAGCAGAAATCTTCTCCTTCCAATTTCTAGTTCTTCTCTTTCCTCTCTTTCTCTTCCTCCTCCTCCTCCTCCTCCTCCTCCTCCTCCTCCTCCTCCTCCTCCTCCTCCTCCTCCTGTTCTTCTTCTGCTTCTTAATATGGTTTAATATTTAGCAACAAAAACAAAGGGATCATGATACAAATTTATAAACTTTTAAAAAATATTTTAACCTTTCAAATTTTAGCACCATAACCTTCTTCAACATTTTCTTATCTCACCAAAATGTTTTCTGCATATGAACCAGAAATGCCTCCAGAAAGACATGACAGGGTTCATTTCATTTATCTCTCTTCTTGTGAATCATAGGCCTGTCTGTTGTCTAGTGTTTGAAAACATTCTCATGCATTTATTTCAGTTTTCTAGTTATTAAGGAAATAAATAATCAGAGATAACCATTGCCTTTCTGCTTCTGATAATTAAAATTTTTGTAAGTAGCAAGTTAGCTAATAATTCCCACTTCTGATCCCCAGATTCAGACACACTCTCTTCCAACATTCTGAACCGGTATTATTCTTTCCTTTGGTGACCCTATGGTGATTTCTACAGCATTGGTAATGCAGACAAACTGAGATTGTTACTCTGTCAGCTAGTTGAATGACTCATTAACCATTGTGTCAAAATTCTGCACTACTGCAAATAGGGTATTGATCTTGTGAGCTGAGGTACACTCAAAACTTACATAGATTTCTTGCTTTTTCTTTTTAAATCCCAGATAATACATTTCTTTCTTTTTATTCTCAGAAAAGCAAATATAAAAATGAGTGACTATAATTTAAAAAAGCTTAATACCTTCAAAATGCCCCCATAGATAGAGTTATTTTGCCATGCAATCCTGATGACATGAGTTCAGTTTCTGGAACCCATGGTGGAAAGATAAAACCAACTCCTGAATGTCGGCATCTGGTATCCACATGTGTGCTGTGGCAAGCACATACTCACAGACACCCCTATCCATCTCTTTCAGATAAGTAAAACAAACATAATTTTGCTATATTGTAAGTAATTCTTTTCTAATACCCTTTGGTAGGGAGTGGTTGCCCTTACTCAAACCTCAGTTTCTTTTTTAAAAATACTAAAATAATTTTAATACAATATATTTTGATCATGTTCCTCTCTCCATTTCCTCTCAGATCTTCCCCACTACTCTCAACTCCCAACTTTATGTTCTTTCTCCTCTTTTTAAAACACTGGGCTGGGGGAGTTTGGTGAAGACATCCCGTTTAGGACTGAGTGTTCCAAAGTCTCTCTTTGCACTATCCAGTTATAGGTATCTGCATTAGTTCTCATCTACTAATGACGAATGAAGTTTCTCCAATATGGGCTGGGGGGGGGAGAGAGAGAGAGAGAGAGAGAGAGAGAGAGAGAGAGAGAGAGACTAGGTTCTTGAGCACCCTAGCAGTGTCATCTGTGGGCTCCATCTCATGAAGAAGTAAGCCACAATTCCAATCAGAAAATGGCTGGTTATTCTCATAGCATTTATAGAACTGGGCCAGTATATCCTCCAGGCAGACCAGTTTTATAAGTCATATAGTAGGTGGGAGGTATTAGTGATTACCTTTCTCCTCAATAGCATACAGAGTAACTGCCAGTACCAAGAAAACTAGTCAGTAAAGATGAAGCTTCTAATTTTGTACCAGCTCAACTTTTTCATTTTCAATATTTAACATAAATATAGTCTTCAATAATAGGATTCTGTTAGTCAGGGTTCTCCAGAAGAACAGAACTTATAGAATGAGTTCGTAATTTGCATACATTTTATATTTTTTTTCTGACATATCTTATCTATAATAGTATCTGGCAAATAAATAGGCAGGCTCAAAACAAATCTGTTAAATGAATACATACAATCTATGTAGCTTTCCAAAATCCCTGCTAAGAAGATGGTTTTAGGCAACCAGGATGGCAGCCCTATTACTGCTCTCCAAATTTTATGTTGCTCATTGTTATTTCATCTTTCCAGAATTTGGGGCTCATTTGCTAGCTTCTAGAAGTTCCTAGTTATCTCCAGGCATTTTTCTTAATCACATATGCTGAAAACATATACTCAGCTATCTATGTCTAGGAATTCTATACCTGTGATTTCAACCAACCTAAAACTGAAAACATAATATTATCAAAAGTTCTGTATTGTACTTTTTATTATTTGGCTAAACAACAAAGTATAATAAATAATTTTGTACTAATGACATTAAACTTGTTACTAAATACAATCTCATAATGATCTAAAATATGCAGGAAGTTATATGTAGGTCACAAGTCAATAATATACCATTTTATATAAAATACTGTCCATCTGCTCATTTAGGTGTCCATACGGATCCCATGAAGTGACCTCTTCCCACAGGCATCTGTCCTAGGAAAACCACAAATTAAATGACTAGTTTATAATATTGGGATAGTTTTATTATTGTTGTATGTTGCCTTATATATCAATACTTGGGCTACTGTAGAGCCCTAGCCAAAGTTCTTATCAGAGCTTCGTAATTTTAGGATCCTAAGAATATAATATATTTAAAACATATTATAATGTAATATAACAGATTTTAAGTACCTTATTTGTGTGTGTGTGTGTGTATGTGTGTGTGTGTGTGGTGTGTGTGTGTATATGTGTGTGTGAGTGTGTGTATGTGTGTGTATGTGTGTGAGTGTGTGGGTATATATGTGTGTGTATGTGTGTGTGTGTGTGTGTGTGTGTGTGTGTAGTTTCTTCTTACCTGCTAGTTTTAAATGCACCATGACTTTAAGTGTAAACTGTTTTTCTGAAAGCAGGAAAATATTTTACTCATACCCATGTCACTAATTCCTCTCATAATATCCAGGAAAAAAAAAATATATATATATATATAAATTCACTCAACATCTATTTGTTGAATGAAATAAATATATCAAAACTCATTTACTAAAGACTCCCTAAGAACATAATCTTCTAAAATCGGTAACATACATATGCATAATAATAAAATATTGTGAAGTAGCAAGATAGGAGATGTGGAAATTATTCCCAGAGAAGTGAAGCTGTCCGAGAGAGCTATGCTCTCCAAGGATCCAAACCAAGCATGTGCCACAAACCTGTCATACATGTTCACTAGTGCTCATGCATGAGTGCATACACACACACACACACACACACACACACTCACTATTAATAAATAAAATATTTTAAATATACAGGACAAAATATTACTATGAACATCCATAAGATAACCAAAACAATGTAGAAAAACTGATAAATTTATCAAACACTATTCAGCAAAGCTGAAAGATGGAGAAATTGAAAATAAGAACAGATAATAAATAAGGAGATAAATTTGTAAGTAAGAGTGTATCATCAAAGAAAAGCCTAGACCAGATAGCTTTATAGTTGGATTCAAATAAACACATACAAAAGAACTATTATCACAATTCTTAGATGTCTTCAAAAAAACAGATGAACAAATACTTTCAAAATCATTCTGTAAAGCCACCATTTACCTACACTAAAGCCAGTCGAGGGCAATATAAGAAAAATATAGGCCAATATCACTACTGCTGATAGGTATAAAAGTCCTCAACAAAACACTGACAAAGTCTATTGAGTGGCACATAAAAAGGACCATTCAACACAATCAAGTAGTATTTACTACTGGATGCAAGTTTGGTTCAATAATATGTAAATCAATAAATGTGATTTTCCATATGACAGATGAAAGAAAAATATATAGTCATTTCAATAAGTGAAAAAAGTACTGGATAAAATACACATTTCCTTGATTAAAAACCATCATTGGGCCCAGCAAGGTTCCTCAGTGAGTAATGTGTCAGCCCTGAAAGCATAAGAACCTGAGATCAGATTCCCAGGACCCCACATAACAAAGCTGGGCATGTTGCCCGTGCTTATTATTCCAGTGTTGGAGAGGTCAACACAGAAGAACCCTGGAGTTGGCACCATGATCACCTAGTCTAGCCAAATTGGCGAGCTTCAGGTTCAGTGATGCCTTAGTTCAAAAGTGTTGGTGAGAAATGATAGAGGAAGGCATTCAAACTGCACACACTCATTTAAAAGCTCTGAAAAACGATGTATAGAATATATATGACTAACTAAAATATGGGACACATCAAACACTCCCACACCTATGTTAAACTCAGTGGTAAAAAGGTAAAGGCTTTTCTTATTAAATCAGGAATAAGACAAAAATGTCTGTTCCTACCATGTCTATCTGACACAGACCTTGTCCAGCCAGAGCAATTATATGAGACAAAGAAACAAAAAATCCTAATCATAAAAATAAAATAAAATTACTATCTGATTCCATGATCTTATACAGAGAGAATATTCCACTAAAATTGTAATAGTAAATAAATTTGGTAAATTTGCTCTTCATTAAGTAGCATTCTATATATTAATAATAGACACTCTGAAAAAAACCTTAAAAATAATTCCACTTACAATAGCAAGAAAACAAATTAATAAAATTAAATAAAATGACTTATAGGTGTAAATTTAACTAGGAAAGTCAAAGACCTATATTCTAAAACACTGTAAATATTGAGGGAAGAAATGGAAGATGACACAATAAGCTGGAAAATAAGTCTAGTGTTCATAAATTGTAAAAAACTGATATTATTAAAATATCATATCACTAATCAAAGAAGTACAAATTAAAACCACAATGAATTATAACACCCATTAGAATATCCATTTCAAAAACTGTTTTTTAAGCAAAGATGAGATGTGAGGGATGTGGGATAAACAGAACTCTTACATACTATTAGTTACAGTTCTGTATGTCCATTATGGAAATCTGTTTGAAGCTTCACCCAAAAACTAAAATATAATTAATTTATGATTCAACACTTCTACTACAAATATATTGAAACCTCTGTACTAGTATAACTACTCCTCCACATTTAATGAAGCATTATGCACAACAGCCAAGATATGAAAACAACCGAAGTCTCCGTCAATAGATACATGGATTTAAAAATATGACAGATACAGAAAGAGGAATCTTGTTATTTGCACCAACATGGATTAACCTAGGGAGCATTGTGCTAAGTGACTTTGCTGGACCTACAGAGTGAGATATCCCATGACCACACTTATTGAACTGATGACAGGTGAACTCTTCAAAGTAGGTTTAATAAGAGGGTGGTTACCATGAGGTAATATAGGAGGTACGTGGCATGTATAAAAGAGCAATGGTGGTGAATGGGTACAAATTACAGCCAGCTAAGAGGGGTACACTCTGTGCTAAGTCACGTGCAAGGGTACTATTTTTAATAATAATACATTATTTAAGAGGAATCACAGGAGTTTCTAAAGTTCTCACCACAAAATAACAAATATTAGAAATATGTTAATTAGCTTGATGTAATCATTTCAAAGTGTGCATGTAGATCAAAGCAGTATATGCCATAAATATACACACTAATTTTATTAATAAGAGAAAACAAAACATTGCAGATTCCAGCAACAGTGTACCTAGAGGGTAAGTCATATGTCTTGTTAGGTGTTATCTAGCTGCATTCTAAAAGGAATTATTATCTATTGTTATGTTCAACGAAAAGTGCCTTTCAACTTTATTCTTCAAAGTTATAAAATCTTTGAACTAGGAGCCACAGGTCTTGATTTTAAAGCATAATTCTTCCTTTAAATAGCTGTGATCTGGGGTAAAAATTTCAACTACACATAGCTTCAGTTTTACACTTAGAAATAAAAGCATGTTGTCCAGGATTACTGAGTTCCCTCCAGGGATGAAATTCAGAGGCAATATTCCTATAGAGATATAATTGACCACTGTAAATCAAGCTACAAACAGAATTGTTTAAAAGACTCAAACTCCAGTTGGAAAATAACACAATTCATTATGTCTGTAAGAGTTCTGTTCTATCTCCATGCAACAAGGAGTGAAAGCAGTCCAGGCATGCAGAGGAGCAATTTAGCATCACTGCTGTGGTTAAACAAGGAGAGCCACACCTGATCCAGTACTACAAAAGCCACAAATAAAATGTGGTTTTAGTGTTCCCATAGGCTGTCCCTAGTGACTGTTGTTCATCTAAGAATTGTATTTCTCAGTTCTTGGGCATGAGCAACATTAATGTACTCAACTGTCTAAAGCAAAACAGGAACGTTTTATAAGGACATGGGGTCTTTCAGAATTGGCTGGGTACAATACAAAGATGTTGGGGTCTGCCTAAGGGAGGCAGGCTTTCTGTTCTACCACATAACAAGTCAGGCCACTGAACTACTCTGTGTCCAGGGTGATGTCAAAATGTTCTTTCCAAACAGATGCTTACATAAGAGTCCCAGAAACAAGCTTGAGTTAAGAACTTAGACTACAGAAGTGGTATCTAAAGTCAAAGAACATACATGATTTCTAAATTGTCTTTACTGGGAAAGTTCCACCCAGCAGAAATGGAGGGACTGAGGGGAAAGGAAGTGATGTGAGGGGGAAGAAAGGTGACTCGGTGATGGAAAGAGAAGGGCGAGATAGTTTTCGGTCCTTAAGGTAAGAAGGTAAATTGTATGTCAATATTTTTGTTTAATGCATTAGGTGGGAAGTGATTATCACAGGGCTCAAAGCAGTGATAAATATTTTAAATATTTTAACATGACCTTGAATTCTGTTTTTTTAATTATGTAGGTAGTACATGAGTAAATTCATTCAGTAACTTCATATATTATTTAAATACCATAATAAAAAATACTCTTCTGCATTTCCAATCTTTATCCTATTCCCAAAAGTAATATCAGGTTTTGAGTTTGTTTCATTCTTAAAGGCAAATATGTGTGCCTTTGACAAGTCTGCTCTCTCTCTCTCTCTCTCTCTCTCTCTCTCTCTGTCTCTGTGTCTCTCTCGCTATGTGTGTGTGTGTGTGTGTGTGTGTGTGTGTGTTCATACATTTATACACAGAATTGTGAAATTATTGTCTAGTTTTTCCTGTGGAAATATATATTAATGTTATTTAAAGGTAACATCATATAGTTCTACCTCATTGATTTTAGTTGTATGGAAATCCATTATCTATCTATCTATCTATCTATCTAGAGAGAGAGAGAGAGAGACAGAGACAGAGAGACAGAGACAGAGAGATTAAAAAGATAAACAGAGAGTATGGGATGGTTTCATCGGTAAAGTCATGTGCTACTGAGACTGAAAACCTGAGTTCAACTCACATGGTGAATGAATAGAAGAGAATCCCTTAAATTGTCCTCTGGTCTCCATGCACACACATTGGCACAGATGCATGATATTAACAGGAACTATGAGGGATAAAGGCATGCTGCTCAGCTGCAATCTACAATCCAGAGAAGCCTGTCATCAAAGAGACAACAGCAACACATCATCCTCACGGTTGCAGAGGCCAGAACATTACTGGGGCTTGACTGAAGACAAATTGTGTAACTAAAATATGCCCAAAATACATTTTTTTGTCTTTTTCTTTCATACATATACACCAACACCAACACTGCTGCAGCAGCTGCTGCCACTACCGCAGTCGCTGCTGCCGCTGCCTCCGCCACTACATGCATGCATGAGTGCATACACACACACTCTTAAATGTGATTTTTTTATTGGATATTTTGTTTATTTATATTTCAAATGTTGTCCCCTTTCCCGGTTTCCCCTCCATCTTAAAAATCATTTTTTACTATACTTATAACTTTAATATGTATTTTCCCAGGAAAAAGCAAAAAAAAATATATAATTTCACAATTCTGTGTATAAATGTATGAATACACAAACATACTTTCATTTATATGAAAAATATATTTATATTATATGAATGATTCAAAAACACTGTTTAGATAGATATTCAAATTGATTCTACTCTTATTAAAATTTGATCAAAACACTAAGATGTTATTTTTAAAGCACATGCACTAAGTGTATGGAGTGTATCCTCTTAAAATGCAGCAGTATACATATGCGCTAACAGCAGCAGTGTAGTTACCTCAGTGGTGGGATCATCTCTCTTCTGAACTGTGACCTACAGAGAGGGGAAAACCTGACTTTGAAGTCTGATTGTAGAGTGAGCTAGTTAAAATAATTTCAGTTGTTTCAGACTCCAACAGAACAATGACTGTATAAATAAAAATCACCACCTCACATGAAATTAAGGTGTAGAAATAGCAGAAACACAGTAATATCACCAGCACCCCAACTTCTCCCATCTTTGCCAGGATGATTTTCTCCTTTATTCTCCAATGGTAGCAAGATTACTTCAAATATTTCAGGTTTTTCTTACACACACACACACACACACACACACACACACACACTGTGTATGTGTGTGAAGATAAATAGAGATAGAGATAAATATATGTGCATACATACACACATATAAGTATATATAATTTTTAAAATTTTTCCTCAGTGAACTGTCATTTATACCCAGCTACTTTACATTGTATTGCATATCAGAGGAAAAAGATTACCATCAGACACGAACTAAATCATGCTCTAGATCCAGACCATGTTGCAGAAAATATTAAAAAAGAAGGAATAATATAGCATGTTCCGGCGCTGAGCTTTGGTCCTCTCATCCCGGGGGGTGGGAGGGGGAGGGGGCTGGCCGGCCACACACTGGCAAGCAATGGCCGAGCTGCTTTTATCTCATGGAGCTCTGACTCAGAGACTGTGGGTACAATCTACTTCCAGGCAACAGCTACTGTTAAGAGATAAAATTCTCCTTCATTTATCAGTCCGCTTGTTTCCATCCACCTCTTTATTCATCCTACTTAATGAGCTCACACTTCTCATACAGAAGTTTAGACCATAAAAATACCATGTTCCATTGAAATGACAGGTGTGCTTAATGAAATACCTGTTCAAATATACATGTGTGTGTGTGTGTAAGTACAATTCATATATAGATATATAGATATAGATATATGCATATGTATTTATATTACAAATAAAAAATTGGAAAATATAGACAAAAGGAAGAATTTTAAAGAATTCATAATCCTCCATCCAGAAACAATTCCAGTTGACAAAGAATTATATGAGACTGGAGAGGAGGCTCAACAGTTAAGAATGCTTATTGCTCTTGAAGAAGACTCAGATTTAGCTCCTAGAACTCAGAGCAGGCAGCTCACAACCAACTGTAATTGCATTATGTGTCCTCTCCAGGTCTCTGTTGACATCTTTATAGATGTGGTACAAATAAACTCATATGGTTATATACACATAAATAATAAATAGATAGATAGATAGATAGATAGATAGATAAAACTCTCTCTCAAGGCTCCTTTCACACCAATGCTTGTTACTCCTGGAATAACCATATATCAGTGGGTATATCTTTCTTGGTAGGTCACTACTGTAGCACATAGGATCAACAGCTGAATTGGATTATTGAAGACTTTTCTTTCTCAACACATCACATAATAAGCATTTTGAACACTAATCGTCAGGGAGGAAGCTTCTATATTAGTCCTCAAATTTTTCTTTGTAACTTGTATCCTAAGTGTATGTTTTCTTCATTAATAAGATTTCTAAAATATGAAAATATCTTTGTTATAAAAATATCAAAATTAGAAGCTACAAAATGTCTAAATAAATTTATCAAACTAATTTGTTTATGCAAAAAAAACCCTTATCACCAGCAAAGATAAACCCAGACTGAATTCGAAATGATGGGCAATGATAGAGCAACAAGCTGGAATTTTAAAGCAAGTAGAAATAAATACATTTATATCTGGCAGAGCAAATCTCAAGTCAAAATTAGAGGACAATTTTTAAAAAGTCACAACCTACAATAAGGATCAAGGCATCAAGATGATGTAATTTTAAATACATGTGCACTGGATGTTAGTAGACCCAGTTTCATGAAATAAACACTCCTATACATAAAAGGAAATAGGTCTAAATATAAAAGTAGTATTATTTTAACGTACTACTTTCATCAAAATACAGATTATCCAGACTTTAAAAAAACAAAAAATACATGCGCAAATTTCAATGTTAAATAGCACAGATCTAATCAAGATACCCATGTAGGGTATTCATTTCATCCATTATCTGTGTAATATACATCAGTCTTAGTTACTGTTCTATTGTTGTGATGAAATACCATGATCAAGGAAATTATAACAGTATTTATAGTTTCAGAGGTTTAGCCTATGACCATCATAGCATGAGGTCACACAGGCAGGTATGGCATTGAAGGTCACACAGGCAGGTATGGCACTGAAGTAGTAGTTGAGAGTTTACATTCTGATCCACAGTCAGCAGGCAAAGTCAGACTGAGATTGGCATAAGCTTTTAAAACCCCCAAATCCACACCCCAATGACACACCTTCCCCAATGACACACCTCCCCCAATGACACACCTCCCCCAATGACACACCTCCCCAATGACACACCTCCCCAATGACACACCTCCCCCAACAAACCACAAGTCCTAATTCTTTTCACACAGTTCTGCTAACTGGGCCAAGCATTCCAACACGAACCTATGGAGGTCATTCTCATTAAAGCCATCATAATATCCTTTTGGCAGCTGATGGAACTTTCTTCAAAATATTTCAGGCTGTATGGCATGGTTTAAAAAATAAAAAAAGAAATAATTTCTTGTACTTTATCAGTTTATACTTCAAAAAACCAAAGATCATTAAAACAAGCAAACACAATCAGAGTGGAAGAAAGTATATAAAAATTCTAGACTCAAAAAAAAAAAATGAAGACACGATTCACCAGAGCCTTTAGTCTATGGTTTTGAGAACTTAAATGAAAAAGTCAGAAGGCCAGTAAATAAATAACCTAATGGTATATCTGAAATCAAGCCAAACCTCCAATTCATATATGGAGTCAAAAGTAAAGAATAGGCAGAAATCAATGAAATGGAGATTAAAAGAAAAAGGGTTGTTGAAACAAAGAAAGAGATTTTGGAGAACTCCTCCAGTTGGTGGGAACCCAGCTTAGCCACACTCCCACTGACCCTCTCAGCTTCTGCATCCAGCCCATTCCCAACCTGTGTCTGCTTCAGATCTGAAGAAACACTGGCCACAGACTGAAACACTGAACTATAACTAAAGTAAAGACTTCTCACTATCCTTCTGGTGCCCTATCCTCATCTCTCCAGACCCATTCATAGTCCTAAAGCAGCTTGCCTTAAGAAGCCACTGATTACACCGTATCTCTACTCAATGAAGTCTGTGCCATTGTGCAGATTTCCTGGTCCCTATAGCATATACAGCTCAGCTCATTCCTGAAGCCTCACTCAGACTTTTTTCTTAGCCCATCTGCATTCTTTTGTGTCACTCACTGACCCAAAGAAGCATCACTTCCAGGAACCCCACAGCTACCACACTTGCCTAGGATCTAGGATGGGCAACATCCACCAAACAATGAAAAACCCATCAATTTAGCTAACACACAAAACAAGGACTTACAAATAGCAATGATGAATATGTTCAAGGACCTTAAATAGGATTTAAATAGATACTTTAATAAAAATTCAAACAAACAATTGATTGAAATAATGAAAACAGTTCAAAGTATTAAAATAGACATCATTAAAGAAAACCTAACCTGAAGTAAAACCAAGAATGATAAATTTAGGGTTAGAAACAAAAATTTTAGTGGTAAGCCTCACAAACATGACATATAATTACATGTCTTGAAGACAAGGTAGAAGAAATTGATAACTCAGTCAAAATGTTAAATCTAAAACATATGTAAAATCTAAAACCATCTAAGTACAAAACATCCAGGAAATGTGGGGTACTATGAAAAGAACAAAGTTTCAAGTAACAAAGGTAGAGAAAGGAGGAAAAAATACAGGTCAAAGGCACAGAAAATATTTGAAGATAGTCATAGAAAAAATTCCCAACCTAAAGAAAGAAGTACTTATCAAGGTATAAGGAGCATACAGAACACCAAATAGATAATACCAGTAAAGAAATTCACATGACTCATAAAGTTCAAAATACTAAACGTATAGTACAAAGTTATGTCATTAAGGGATACAAAGGAAAAAGGACCAAGTTATGTACAAATGCAGAAGTGTTTGAATGGCATCTGATTTTTAGTGATGATTCTAAAAGCTAGAAGTGCCTAGAAAGATGTTCTACAGACTCCAGGATACCAAAGATGCAAGCCAGGACTACTATATCTGGGAAAACTATCATTCAGAACCTATAGAGAAGTGAACATCATAATAAAAGCAAATTGAAGTTGTAACTATCTACCAATCCACTTCTACAGAAGGTTCTAGAAGGAAAACTTCAGCCTGAATATGTTAGCCCACTCAAGAAAGCATAGGGACTAAGTCATTCAATAACAGAAATCAGAAGAGCAGAGGAAAAAACATACGCCATTACAGCAAAATAACAGAAATCAATAAACATTCCTCATTGATAACTCTAAATATTAATTGTCTCGATTCAACACAAAAAGAAAAAGACAAAATTAACAGATTGAATTAGAAAACAGGATCCATCTTTATTCTGTGTCAATCAAGAATAGACTTCTTCTCTGCTAAATGACATAAAAAGATTTTCCAAGTTATCAAACCTAAGAAGCAAGCCAGTGAAGCCATTTTAATATCTAACAAAATAAACTTCAAACCAAAACTAATCAGAATTGATAGGGAAGGACACTCTATACTAATCAAAGGAAAAATTTGCCAAGAGAATACCACAATTCTAAATATGTATGCAAGAAAAACACAAGGGCACCCAGGTTCATAAAAAAAACACTACTACAGTTTAAAAATGCATATTGTTTTTACACTGTGATAATAGATGACTTCAGCAGCACAGTCCCACCATAAGACTGGTAATCCATGCGAAAGCTAAACAGACAAATGCTAGATATAATAACATCATAAATCAAAGGGAAGTAGCAAACATCTGCAAAATATTATGCATAATCACTAAAGAAAACCCTTTCTTCTCAGCAGCTTCTGGAATATTTTCCAAAATTGGCCACATACTGGGATACAAAGCAAGTCTTAACAGAGATAAGAAATTTAAGCAGTACTCTGCATTTTATCTGAACACCAAGGATTAAAGCTGGACATCAATAAGAACAGAAAGTATACAAACTTAGGGTAACTGAACCACTCATTGCTAAGTGAAAGAAGAATCAAGACAGAAATCCAAAGAAAATTTATAATGAAATGAAATGAAACATATACCCAAACCTACGAGACACAATGAAGGCAGTTCTAAGAGTTAAGCACTTAGCGATAAATGCCTACGTCAAAAAATTAGAAAGATACAGTGTCGGTAACTTAATGACACACATAAAATCACTAAGAGAGAGAGACAGAGAAAGACAGAGAATGAGGGGGGAGGGAGGAGGAAGAGAGGAGAAAGAGGAGGAGGAAGAAGAGGAGGAGGAGGAGGAGGAGGAGGAAGAAGAAGAAGAAGAAGAGATATAATAATAATAATAATAATAATAATAATAATAATAATAATAATAACCAAAAGAATATACAGCAAAAAATCAAACTCAGGGATGAAATAGAAACAAACACAGACAAAAATTTAAAGAATGAAATGAAGAGTTTGTTGGCTGTTTGTTTGGCTGGTTGGTTGAAAATTAATAGGATTAACAAATTATTATCCAAATTAACTAAAATATGGAGAGAGAAGACCCAAACTAATAGAATTAGAAATGAAAAGAGAACATCACAATCAATACCAAGGAAATTCTGAGACTCATAAAGGCATACTTTAAAAATCTCTATTTCATTCAATTTGAAATCCTAAAAGAAATGGGTGATTTGTTGATACATGATTACCACCAAACTTAAGTCATGATCAAATAAGCAATTTAACAGGCTCATAATTCCTAATGAAATAGAAGTAAATACTTAAAAAGTCTCACAACCAAAGCCAACCAAACAAAAAACAGCTTTGGGGAAGATGGATTCAACTTAGAATATTACCAGACCTTCAGGGAACTGACTACGTTTCTCCTCAAGTTATTCCACCAAATCAAGACTGAAAGAAAATTTCCTAACTCTTTTTATGACACCACTATTACCATAATACTAAAACCACACAAAGACACATAAACACAAAAGTGTAGATCAATCTCCCTTATGTTCATAGATGTAAAAATTCTCAACAAAACATGTGCAAACTGAATGTAAGAACACATCAAAAAGATCATTGACTGTGATAAAGTTGTCTTCAACCAAGAGATGCAGGGATAGCTCAACATACATAAATCAGTAAATGAAATCACTTATGCTTATGTCATTAGGTGAAAAAAAAAAGCCTTTGACAAGATCTAACATTCCTGGATGACGAAATTCCTGGAGACACAAGGGCTACAAAGGATGTACCTCAACATAGTAAAGGCAATTATAGCAAGCCCACAGACAACAGCAACACAGAGAAACACAAAGCATTTCCACTAAGATCAGGAACAAAACATAGATGTCCACTTGCTCCATACTTATTCAACACAGTACTTGGAATCTTAGCTCTAGCAATAAGACAACTGCCGTAGATCAACGGGATAAAAATAGGAAAGGAAGAAGTCAGAGAATCTTTATTTATATATGATGTATCTTTACACATGAAGGATTCTAAAATGTCCACAAGGAAACTTTACGACTGATAAACACTTATAGAAAATTATCAGAATACAGAATCAACAAATAAAAAGGAAATTGAAAAAGTCTTCAACAAGAATTGACAAGTTTTAATTAAATTATTCAAAAGACAGAATATCCAAATTAGTAAAATTAACATTTAAAAAAATGAAAGCCAATCATGGTGGTGCATATCTGTAATTTAAGTACCTAGGAGATAAAGACAAAAGGATCAAGAATTTAAATTCATCCTGGGATGCATAGAACTTAGAGGGAGGGAGGAGTGGAAGGAGGGACAGGTAGAGGGAAGGAGGAGGGAGACAGGGAGAAGGGGAGGCAGGAAGGAAAAGGAATACATAGTGAAAATGCAGGAGATCAATGGGAACAGTCACTAAACTTAAAATTTTAAAAATGGACTTTCTAGAAGCAGTGGTTGTAGGATATAATTTTTGGAGGAGCTCGAAGAATTTGGCTGGATCAATCTAAACAGAATGAGAGCAATGACATTGAATTAGTACCAGTCTCCCAACAACAACAAAAGCCCGTGATTGGATGAGCTAACTATTTCTTGCTGAATTCTATTGTATCTTTAAAGAACTGGTATTCCTCAAATTAATTCATAAGATAAATAAGAAAGAAATGTTACTACACTCATTGTATGAAGCCATTATTACCCTAGGACCAATGCTGGATAAGGTGGAAATAAAAGAAAACTAAAGATTAATTTCTTTGATGAGCATTGGCAGAATAATTTTAAATAAAATTCAAACTAAACCTGATAATACTTTTCATTGGCCACATATGGTCAAGTCACTCCAGGGATACAAAGATAATTTAGCATGTGCAAATCAGGGTGGGGAGGATATATGATCACCTTCATAGAAGGGCAAACATATTTTGGCAAAATTAAACATCCTCTGAAGAAACTAGGGATAGGTCAATTCATACTAAAAGCCATATATAATAAACCTGTTGTCAAGATTATACTGGTAGATGAAACCTAAAAGCATTGGAAACTGAGACTAAAAATTTGAATAAGAAGTGTGCCTACTTCTCTCCACTGTACTTCTTGAATTTTAGGCAAGATAAGTAAGGCAAGATAAAGAAAGAAGTATTAGTGTAATAGGAAGTTAAAAAATCAAAATAATCCCAGGTAAGGATGACTCTAGCAGAAAACTCATATCTGAGAAACACTGTCAGCGAAATAGCATCATATAAAACCACCAAATAAAAACTAGTAGTTTTCTCTTAATCAATAATGAACATGTTGAGAAAAAAACCTCAAGAACAATCCACCCATAGTAGTTTCAAATCATAAATAATTTAAATACTAAAGAATAAACTGAAATAACAGAAATCCTTTATAAGAAAATCTACGAAACAGTCAAGAAAAAACTGAAAAGGGCATTAGAAAGTAGAAGTGCCTCCCATGTACATGGATCAACAGAGTTATTACTGTGAAAGTGGCTGTCACAGTTACTTTTGATTGCTGTGACAAAACACCATGACCAAGGGCAACTTACCGAAAAAAAAAAAAAACATTTAAAGGGGGCTTTCAGGTTCGAAGGGTTTGTCCATGCCCATCATGGATGAGAGCATGGCAGCAGGCAGGCATGGCACTAGAATAGCAGGTGAAGCTTAAATCCTGGTCCACACTCACAGGGAAGAAGAAGAAAAGGAAGGAGGGAAAGGCAGGGCACAGAGGGAGGCAGGGAGAGAGGGAGGGAGAGATAACTGGAAATGGTGTGAACTTCTGAAACCTCAAAGCTTAGCTCACGTGACACAGCTCCTCCAATAAGGCCACATCTCCTAATCCTTCCCAAACAGTTCCACCAACTTGAGACCCAGCATTCAAACCAATAAGCCTATGGGGACCATTCTCATTCAAACCACCACAACGGTTTGAAACTCATGAAATGTATTCAACATTCTTAGCCATTCAGTAAATGCAAAACCAAACCACATTAATATTCCACCTCACTTAAAAGCAGCCTATAGCAAAAACCCTATAAAAATTTTAATGACATGTAAAAAGAAATACAAAAATCAATCCTAAATCTCATGTGGAAGTGCAAAAGACCCTACACAACCAAAGCAATCCTGAGAGAGAAGACCAATGGGTTATGTAATGCAGTGCCTGACTTCAAACTCACTGTAAAGACACAGACACAAAATACACAGTGGTGGTGCTACAAAGGCCCATAAATGAATGGGTTAGAGAAGGATGTCCAGAGTGCTCTGACTTTTACCAAGAACATACCTTGGAGAAAAGGCAGTCTCTTTAACAAATAGTGTTTGGGGGAACAACAGTCATCTTAAAAGGTGGAAACTAGATTCCTATCTCTCATTCCGACACACACACACACACACACACACACTCACAAAATTGTCCAAAATTGGTCAGACCTTAATGTAAGATTTCAAATTTGAAATCTGAAACTACAAAATAATTAATAATTAATAATAATAATAGAGAAAATACTCTAAAGTGTAGGCATAGTCAATAATCAGAACTGAAGTAGTTTAGAATACTCCCAAGAATATGCAAGTGGAATTGTATCAAATTATAACACTTGTACACAGCAAAGGAAACAATTTCACAGTGAAAAGACAGCCTTTATAGCAGGAGAAAATAATTGGCAGTTACTCATACAACAAGGGATTAATATCTGGAATACAAAAAGAACAAAAGAGGTACAAAAAAACAATTCAACCAATAAATGGGTAAATGAAACAGTGCTCAAAGAGAACATTTGTTCAATAAACACATGGCCAATGTTCAACATCCTTAGCCATTCAGGAAAGGCAAAACCAAACCACATGTAGAGTCCATCTCGTCTCCGTGAGAACAGCTCTAATGAAGAAAATAAACAAGTGTCCATGAAGATGAGGAAGACAGGAATATAAATCAGGTCAGCCAATGTGGGAATCAGCTCTGAAAAAACCTAAAAGTAGAAGTACCTTATGATGGTCAGATGTAGTGGCTAGTGACTGTAGTTATCTAATTAAAATGTCACGATGCACAAAATCCTAACCCAAACTGATTTTAATTATTTGTCAGTTCTTTTTTTTTTTTTAAATTATTTTGCCACTTTCTACGTGGATGATGTGGAAAACATTGTACTAATAAAGTAAGCCAGACACAGAAAGACAAATACTGTGTGACCTCACCTAGCTGAAATCTAAATACTGTGTCAGTGAAGGAGGAAGTGAAATAGTGGTTGCCAGGGTAAAGGTGAGTCAAGTGGAGAGCTGATAGGTGGTTTGGGTCTAAACTCTATGATGCATAAGTTGAGGGCTGGAGAGATGGCTCAGTAGTTAAGAACGCCTGGTGCTCTTCACAGGACCCTGGTTCAATTCCCAGTACCCACAAGGTGGCTTACAGCCTAATTCCAGTTCCAGCGACTCTGATGCTCTCTTCGGTCTCTGGAACACCTGCACACACATGATGTACACATACATACGTGTAGGAAAAGACTTATAGACATAAAATACAAATATATTTTAAATTATTTAAAGATATATAAGTACTATAGATCTAACATATAGAGATTATAATTAATATTACTGTATTACGCATTTAATTTACCAAATGAATGTATCTTAAATACACATACCCACACACAAAAAATTTATGTGAGGTGATGGATGTTTTAGTTTACTTGATTGTAGTAATTATAATATACACATACATTAAATCATCACACATCATGGATCTTAAATATACATAATTATAATTTGTTAACTGTAGCTGAAAATATAGATTAAAAACTAGCTCTGAGGTTTGGGTTGGTTTTTTTTTGTTTTTGTTTTGTTTTGTTTTGATTGTTCGTTTGTGAGGTTTTTGATTTTCCTTGTTTTGTTTTTTGTTTTGTTTTTGTTTTTACTTTTTGTTGATTCTTTGTGAGTTTTGCATCGTGTACTCCAGTCTCACTCGTCTCCCTGGGGCTTCATATCTGTTCTTTGCCTTTGCAACTTTCCCCACTCCAAAACATGCACACACACAGAGGGAGAAGGGGGAGGAGGGAGGGATGGAGGGATAGAGGGAGGGAGGGAGGTTGTGTCCCACAGTATATTCCTCTGTTCACACATCTTCATTTGCAAAAGATCGTTGCAAAGTCGTTGATCTGTTTCGAGGTCTCATGCTTCTGGGACACCATCAATATTGGATCCCCCTGGTTATCCTGTTGTTGCCCTGTGTCATAGAGATCTGCTTGGAATCAGCAGGACTGGCCCTTTCACGTACCCCCAACCATTAGATGATACAGATTTTGGAGTGTACCAATTCACAGCCCTGCATCTGAGCCTGGGTGGTTAACTCACCAGCTCTCCCTCGACTGCACCATCTGGGCAAGCTCCCCAGCACTGCTCTGGTAAGGCCACCAAGTGCCTTCCTGACAGAAGACTGGGTCAGCTCTCTCACTCTCATGCCCTCGGGCTGACTCAAGCCCAATTCTCTCTCCAGAACCCCCTCTAAAGTGCTGCTCAGTGAAGACACAGGGGCTCACTCTACCAAATGCTGAGTCTTGTGAGGAGCTGGACTAGCTTGTCTGGCTCTCATAACCTTTGAGCAAGCTCACACATGCCTTCACCATCAGGACCAGCTGCAGTCTGATGCCCAGGCCAGGTGCCGAGCCCACTCTCCCAAGTGTTCCTGCTCTCAGACCCAGGAGGCCAGCTTGTCTGAGTATCACAGGTGACAAGGGGTGCATCGCCCCTGCACCCACACCAACTCACATCAAACAAGTGGCAGAGCCAGCTCTACCAAGCTTTCATCCTCAGGGCCAGATCACCATGCCCGTTTCACCAGAGTCAGTTCTACTGTGCTGCCCAGGCAAGGTGCAGGGCCTGCTCTTCCTGGTACTGCAGCTGGTGAGGGACTGGCCAGCTCACCCACTCTCATGACCCCAGGGCCAACTCTTAGGTGGTCAGGGTCGAGGAGGCAGAGGGCACACATTAAACAAATCTATGTGATATGATAAATGTTTTAATTTACTTGATTGTAGCAATTATAGTATAGAAATACATTAAATCATCTCACATTATGTCTCTTAAGTATATATAATTATAATTTGTCAATTGTAGCTGAAAATATAGATAAAAACTAGTTATTTAGTTTCTTAAAGACAGAAAGGAGGTTTGTGTTGTCCAAGGTCATGGGCTGCTGAGAGAAATAGACAAGATTTTAGTAGGTTTGAGGTTTCTTTGGGATGTAATGAAAGAATTACGGAATTACATGTTAGTGATGGTTGCATATCGTTGTGACTAAATACTACTATAAAATTTGTGATGCTGTGGCTGAAATTAAAATAAAATAATAATAATAAAAAAAACTGGGGAAATGTCACCACCATGCAATAAAAAGAAAGAAAGAGAAATTAAAAGAAATCAGATGAAACCCGAATGCTTCCTTTGGGAGCAACCCTCACACACACACACACACACACACACACACACACACACACACACTAACACCGTGCTAGAAGTCATTTTGGAATACATGATAGTTAAGTTCTGACTAGCTGGATTTTATCACACAATTTGCAAAGATAACAGCCTCCCTGAGAGCGGCTGTATCTCTAACCCAGATGTTCTGTTGCTTTGCCTTCTCTCTTGTATCCTCTGGTGTTGCTGTTACCTCCCTTCTATCCCAGGGACAATGCACTGACAACCCAGAACACCATGACATTAAACAAGAAGGATATTCTACAAATATTCTGCACAAGTCTTCACTGACTTAGAAAATCCAGGGCTAAAGACGAATGTTTTCTGCAATTTCCCTAATTAAACCAAGGACTAAAACACACCCATGGTCATTCTATTGAGGTTATTTGTTTTCCTGTGAGGTAGCCTAGTTAAAAGATAGCATTTGTCCTTTCACTCTTGGGCTCATGAATTAAATGGAAGAGCTCAGATCAAGACAAGCCATGTTCAATCCATGCTGAAGTCTAGGAAAAACAGTATTTATGGTCATGGTGTGTATCACATGTGTGAGAATGGAGCTGTAGAGAAACAAGGGACAGTTCTGTGAAAGATGCCATGCATCTACCATAACATGAGAAATGGCACGATCAGGTGTGCCCTCCTTGCTGCCCTTGCTGAAACTGTACCAGCAGGACAATTAAAATAAACATATCTCGTCATGGTACTGTGGAGTCTCATGCTCTCTTCACTCAAACACAATCTTTTGGATATTTTTGAAAGTTCTATTAAAAGAGAAATGGGTGGAATTAGATAAATCTGATTCATTGATGGGATTAAAAAGATAAACACTTTAAAAATATCCTTTATGTCATAATCTATCACCATAGTACCAAAAGTAATAAATCATGACAATGTCTAGTGTTGTTCACCATAAAAGAAGCTTTTAAAAGAAAGAGTTTGAATAATAACTACTCAATGTGTTTATATAAAGACACTGCCCTTACTGTCAAACTTGACATGTGGTATTAAAGAATTGCCTGTAATTCATGCCTCCCAGCAAAACAGGTCAGAAAACAAACACAGACTGCTTGTTCTTTAACATAAAAGTGGCTCCTTGGTATCTTAGTATAAAATGTATGTCATTCCCTGCGGTTCAACAACTTGATTATTCTTCAAGATAAATTTAAAATAAAACGGAACCTGGCTGTGTTTAGAGTGGTCTGTAGTTGAGTACAGCACCCCAGAGAGTGCCCTGGCATGTGTTAAAAGAAGACAGAGATTTTAAGGACCAGAAGGTCAGTGACAGCAGGTCACTAAGAACTGCCAAGAATTGCTTCAGGATGCCATTTATTCCTGGAAGTTCTGGGTGGTGTCTTGACACAAGAGATGTCTTCCCAGACTCCTTGTCTAGAGATAAATCACAGTTTGTGTTCTTGTTCCTGTGTCCTTGCTGACTGTGAGATACTGGATAAAAAGACTATGTGCTTGATTTGATTTTTTCAAGGGATTGAGTAACACTTCATTTAATTAGCAAATCATCCAATAAATATTCACTCAGTGTTTCCAATATTCCCAACATTTTATTAAATACTCAAAGCACAATTTCAGAGTCAAACAAATAATCCCACTTTTTTTGAAGTTCAAAGTTTACTAAAAATGACTTCAATGACAAAATGATTTGAATAAGTACAATACTGTCAGTATGATAAATGTTGCCAATGGAAATCTAGGCACCATCCAGCCAGTGCTTAGAAAAGGGAAATCCTACAGAACTTGGGGGAGAAGGAGGGGTTTCCTTGGAGTAGCAAGGAGATCTGAAGAATGAGAGTAGGTAGGAGATCATATAAATTTAATGAATGTTCATAAGCCTAGTTATAGACTAGTTTAGCTATGCTGCAGGTGTTGGGAATCTGTTTGGCTAAAGCAGAGAGGAGATAGAGCTGAAGGGGAAGGTAGAGATGCACTTTACAGGGCCCTATCCATCATTCTAAGGGCTTACAGCTTTAGTACTGTGAAGAAAATTAGGTTAGCCATACTTTATAAAAGGGGTTAATAAATGCTTATAAAACAAAGTCACAATACTAACTTTAAAAGATGATAGCAAATGAGCACAGCTGTGTACCTGATTCACAGTTGAATTGGCTCACACTTGTAACCCTATCACTCAAAAGAGTGAGACAAGAGAATTACCAGGAGTCCAATGCCAGATTTGGCTACATGCAACTGCATGCAATCCTGAGGAACAGAATGAGATATTGTCTAAAAATGAGAGACAGAGAGAGAGAGAGAGAGAGAGAGAGAGAGAGAGAGAGAGAGAAAGAGGAAGGTTGGTTGCATATGAAGGTCTATGTGTGAATAAACAAATATTCTTACCAATGGTGCATATTTACTGTTGTATGTCTAAAATTTCACAACAAAAATCTTTTAAATAATATAGTATATGAACCTGTTTTACTCTCAAAGGAATTAACTGAAGTAGAAAAACACACAAAAGTAAAACTTTTAGTGTACTTAATGTGTACATTTTTAGCATCCAGTGTTTAATGGAATGGCATCAGCTTTTGTG
>JADRCH010013787.1:0-41587 GCA_019843965.1 Rhynchomys soricoides | reverse complement strand
TTGAGGACTTTTGTAAGTAGAAAGAAACCAAGACTTTTTAAAAAAAATAATAATAGCTAAAAAATATAAAAAGTAAATATTTGTGCCAAAAAGCTAACTACCTTTCATATTTTTTTCTGACCAAAGAAAACAAGCAAAACCCAAAATAACCACACACACACAAAAAATACCAGTATTGTATATGATGTAAGCTAATGAATAAAGGGCCAAAAAACAAGAAAAGTTTGTCAAGAGAAGCATCAAACAGCTAAGAGATTCAAGGAAAGCACCAGGGTGAATCATTGTGTACCTGGGCCAAGAGGCTTACACATGCAGAACTTGAAATACAGTTGAAAGCTTAAAAGGTGAGGTGATAAGAAAACACAGCACAAGCCCTGAACACTGCTTTAGGGAAAGTCAAAAGCAAAATAAAAAGCAAAATAGGATTCCTTTTCCAAGGAGGAATCAAACACAAACTTTATCTCCAAAAGAAACAAGAAGAAATATAAGGTGGGTGAATAATTATTTTTTATTAATTAGTATCCAGAGTCTTTAAATATCCATCCTGCATTTCGTGAGAATGTGTGAATATATAGCTTGATTTAAATAATGTGATTTATAGCTATCCTGGAGTGTACAGCAGCAGAAACAAAAAAGACCCCACCTCAACAAGGTGAAAGGCAAAAGTGAACTCAGGAAAGTTGTCCTCTGACTTTTGTATGCTTGCCATTGCACACAAGTGGCCACATTCACATACATACACACAAACACACAAACACACACACCAAGTAAATGTTAAAAATGTGAGGCCAGACCATAAAATATGTGATTAATATGTGTGTACAAGTATAGAAGACACCGTTCCTTCTAATTTTATGTTTTAAAAGTTTGTTAGGTAACAATTGATATTATGGGGTAGTATAGTCTAAAAGTACAAACTGCTACCCAGCAGGCAGAGAATGCCTTCTTATACTGTGCAATAAAATATGAGTATACTTGTTGTGTTAGCATAAAGGAACTAAGGCTGTTGGCTTGGAAAAGCCTGTGTACAAGACTGACTCAGCTGACTCGGGAGGGCAGCTGCCATTGCTTGAAAAGAATGGTTCATTCTAATAATATATTTGAAAAAAACTGGACTAAAGATGAGTACTTGCTTCTTTCTAGGAGTTCTGAATTTAGATACACACATCCTCTAGGAAGAGGATGTCTGCATGAGCACCTTCCAGTAAGAAATTCTAGCACCAATTTTCACATGAGCTTCATGATAGACAGCCTTCATGTACATTATCATAATTGAACACTGAAGGAATTATGTAACTCTTGTTGGAGAGGACTCCTGGAAGTTATCATTTGGGTTCCTTCTGATCTTGTCTGGTTCTTCTTTCTCATTCTTAATTGTGCTGTGCATCCACGTGCTATAAAACATCATTATATGACCATGTGCTATTAAGTCCTGTGAGCCCATATCATATATCACCAAACCTGGGGGTTATCTTCTAGTGTTCCTTGACTCTTTCCTCAGTCAGGTTCTACCACCCTTGTACCACTATTATGAGGTACTATAACCTCATAATATCTTCTATATATATCAGAGGAGCTGTACTCATGAAATCTCAACAATATGGCCACCTGAACAAAGAATGAAAACTGACTATATGAACTGACATGCCAACATGGATGGTGGAAATCTCAAAAGGCCATACCCCGAAATGAGCAGCTACAGCCAAATAATGGCTTCAGAGAGAGGGAGAATAAGTCTTCTCTACAGACAAGCCCTCTCATAGGTTAACTCATCTAAGCAGTCAGCCCAAAATATACATATACATATTAGCAACATTAAATGAGCTCAGTGGATATATAGATTTATATATCATTCATACATATATACATACATACACACGTACATACATATGAACTTATATAGAAACAAACATACATATTTTCTCAGTTTCTTACTCTTTAAAAATTTGGAAATCATAAATATCTGGAAATTTTGAGATTTATATAGAAATATACAAAAAGATATTTCTTCTTTATATTGTCTATAAAAATAAGTGCTAATGAATTGTAAGAGCAGAAAAATCAGTAATATGAACATTTTAAAGGAAAATGCATACTTTATGATTTTGGGAAAGAAAATTTTTTTCTATAAAAAAATCACACATAAAATATAAGCTTAGAAGAAGTGCCTTCTGGTAGGCTCCCCATGCTGGGATAGGTTCCCCATGCTGGTCCACACCCATGTGCACACGGACATCACTATGTGGCTCAGTATTTTTTTTTTTCCTTAAAGGACATGCACATCTACTGCACTGACCTAGAACCACTTGGAGTCTGACCCTATAACCAGTTCCTCTTTCCACCTGCCTATCAGTCATCCATTCCATCCATAATCTTAAAATGGGATGATGTTACCCTCACCTGGAATTCCAGATTGGAACTCCTAGGACTTACCTCATTTCACTGTTCTGACCCAGAACCCCCTAAAGCCTAATCCAGAATTTCAGTTAGTCACCTCTAGAGCCACTCAATTTGCCTAGCTCTCAGCCACCCCACCACCATGCTTGATAAGGCCATGTAGATTTTGGCCAAGAACGCCAAGTAAAAACTCCTACAGCCATTCCTCTGAAGACATGATAAGGCTGTGTGTCAGCCACTCTACTCACAGCCTGCCTCTAGACCACCAGTCAGAGATGGACAGAGCAAGTCTTTCCACCATCCACCTATTAGCCATCTCACGCACCTTTCAGCTCTGTGACACATAAATTTCACACCATAGCCAAAAGCCCAGAGCCAATTTTCCTACCAGTTTACCTTTCAACCAACCTATAAACAGAACTGAGTCAGGACATTAAGAAGCATGTCCTGAAACTCCAACACAGTCCTAAGACCACATCTATAGTGTGACTCACAACTCAGATAGATAGCCCCAGAGGCAGACTTCTCACTCACTGCACCACTTCATGGCCACATGAAAACCAAATAAAAACTCTAGACATAGATGTTGAATCTATCTGTAGCCTAACTGTCACTCCTTCTGACATCATACTTGCATATCAGCACAGAGTGAATTCAAGATGAAAAACTAAGAATCACTCAACTGTTCCACAAATTCACAAGTTGGAGAAACAGCAAAGATTCAAACATCCATTCAACAAAGCTGAGAACAGGTATCCATTCCAAGAAACACCCTCAATACCTAACTCCAGATACCTAGATTATTTTGCAAAAATACAAATAACATGAATAAGCAAGAAATATATCTTTCAGAAATTAACAAGTCCTTCATAATAACACAATGACTTCAAAATAGGAATTATAAATATTTTCAAGGAACTCAAAGATTATAAAACTTGATTGAAAACCTGACTGAAAACTATGAGAACACAAACAAATCAATGAAATAAAAATAATTTAAATGTAGAATAGAATTTAATAAGGAGATAGAATCTTGAAAGAAAAGCAAAACTGCCTAAGTAAAAGTAAAAACGAAAACACGGTGAACTTGTGGTAATTTCAGTAAGAATAGACACCGTATATTTGTATTTGAAAGCTTAGTCACCAGGGAGTGGAACTCTTTGATAGGATCAGAAAACGTATAAGGTATGGCCATGGTGGAAGTATGACACAGTGGGTGGGCTTTGGAAACTCAAACCTCAAGCCTCAGAACTCTCAGATCTGAAATCACAAATCACAGGCCAGGTTGACCACAATACAGTGAGAGTGGGTTTCTTAAATTCTCACTCTCACTGGAAGACAGATCATCAAGACAAAAGCTAACCAGAAATTTTGGAGTTAAGCTATAATAGTCATTTGCAGAACATTATACCCAAACACCAATACACTTTTTTTCTCTGTGATCATGGAATTTTCTAAAAAAACTGACCATATAAGGCAAGCTTCAACAAATATAGGAAATTTTAAATACATCCTGAATTCTATCTGACCATTAAAAAATAAAGCTGGATATCAAGAACAATGGAAATGAAGAAGTAAACATCTCATAGAAACTAAACAGCATACTACTGAATAAAAATTAGGTCACGGCAGGAAAAAAAAGAGAATTTTTAAATTCTAGAATTGAATAAAATTAAAAACAAACAATCAGAAACTATGGGATACAATGAAACACAAGAACAACAACAAAACATACTATCTACCAATATCCCTGATAAACATAGATTCAAAAATCTTTAATAAAATATTTCCAAATTAACTACAAACGTACATCAAAAATCTACCAGGACCAAATTGGCTTTATTCTAGAGATTCAGGGATGGTTCAACACATGCAAGTCAGTAAATGGAATAAAACACATGAACTTATATTCAAAACTCACATGATCAAAATCAATGCAGAAAATCCTTTGACAAACTCCAACACGATGTCATCATAAAAATTATTAAGAATATAGGGCTAGAAGTAGCATCACTCAACACAACAGAAACTATGCATGAGAAACCTACTGCCAACATCATCCTAAAAGGATAAAAGCTTAAAGCAATTGCACTAAAGTCAGGAATGAGATAGGGATGTTCATTATACTCATTCCTTTCAACATTGTGCTCTAAGTACTAGCTGGAACAATCAGGCAAGCAAAGGAAACAAATGGAAACAGAAAAGATGCACAACCCATCCCTATCTGTACACAACGTGATACTATACACTGGAAGTCACTAAAATTCTACCAAAAAATATTCTAAAAACGATCAACAAATTCATCAGTGTGACAGGATAAAAAATTAACGTACACAACTCAATAGCTTTTCTATTCACTAACAATAATCATAAAGAGAAAATGTTCATGTACAGAATGTTGCTCACAATAATCTAACAAAATAAAATATCTAGGAATAAACCTGAACAAGGAAGTAAAAGTCCGTTATATTAAAAACTTTAAATCTCTGAAGGAAGAAATGGAGGAAAGCTCTAGAAGACAGCCCATGCTCATGGAGTGGTAGAATTAATACTGTGAAGTGACCAATATGCCAAAGCCATTAATTAAATGCAATCCCAATCAAAACCCCATCTTATTCTTCTCAGAAATAAAATAACACTACACTGAAATTAATATGAAACCATAAAGGAGCCTGTACAGCCAAAACATCCTGAGTAAAAAGAAGGGGAAATTAGCATTCCTGATTTTAAGATAGATCACAAAGCTATAGTAATAAAAACAATAAGGTACTATCACAAAAACAGATGTGTAGACCAATACAACAAAATGAAGGCCCAAACAGGAGTATGCATAGTTACAGTCATCTAATATTTTACAAAGATGCAAACAATAAAATAAAATGAAATGAAATAAAAATGAATGGTGCTGAGAAAAGAGGAACAGAGAGTTTAGTGTGAGATTGCATTTCCTAGAAATGTCAGAGAAGCCACACCCACGATGTCTCATCAGCATGGCTGCCTAAACAAGACCTGAATAAGATGGCATCAATGAATATGCTAACATGTAAGCAACTAAGGAATGCTAAGAGTGGTACAAATAGTCTTCCCCAGGGAAGAGCATTGTAGTTGCTTATCTAATACCAAATGATCAGCCCTGAAATCATACAC
This sequence comes from Rhynchomys soricoides, assembly GCA_019843965.1. Taxonomy (NCBI): domain Eukaryota; kingdom Metazoa; phylum Chordata; class Mammalia; order Rodentia; family Muridae; genus Rhynchomys; species Rhynchomys soricoides. The sequence goes on along the minus strand of JADRCH010013787.1, from coordinate 36,043 downwards.
ATACAAATAACATCATGTAGACTGAGCAGGTTGTGTTTATATATCTAGGAACATTTTCCCTTTCTGTCTATCTCTCTCTTTCTCTGTCTGTCTCTCACACACACACACATACATACACAGAAAAAGAGAGGAAAATTGCACAAAAATGAAAGAAATAGATAGTGCTTTTTAATTTGAGAGAAAACAAAGTGAAATACATGAAAAGTTTAGGGGAAGGGTGTGTAAAATTATGTAATAATTATGTTTTAAATTGCAAAAATATTTTTTAAGACAGGATTTCTTTGTGTATCCCTGGCTGTCCTGGAACTCTGTAGATCAAGCTGGTCTTAAACCAAAAAATCCCCCTGTGTCTCCCTCCCGAGTCCTGGGATTAAAGACATGCACCATCACTGCCCAGCTTGTGCCATGACCTCACCATACAGTAAATCTTAAATTTGTATTATTTTAAAATCTAAGAGATTCTTGAGGCAGAATGACGCTCTAAGTCATGCTTCGTGGTTGATAAAATCCTGGGCCTTTAAAGTTACCTCACATTTGCTATTCCTCTTGGGTGAATTTTGTATATGACACAAAACTACAATTCTGGCAGCAAGACTAGCTGATATACATAGCCAAGGAAGGTCTTTGGCAACCCAGAGTTTTTATCTTTATAACAAAATAGTTCCATTATCTCTGTTCTAAGGAAAATTACTCAAATTATTTATCCTAATCTCAAAAAGAAAAAAATCCAAAAAACCAAAAACCAAAACAAACAACATAAAAAAAAAAAATCTCTTGCCCTTAACTGAATGTACCTATGAAGTCACTTAAACTGAGCAAAAAGTATGTTACAGAAAGATTTGTTCATGATATTCATTCCTTCTTCCCTGAAAAAAAACAAGTTAAATCACACAAATTGGTTGTAAATAAAAAAATACATGCAAATCTCCATCAGTCCTGCGGTTCCCTAGAAATCTTAAGAAAAATTAAATAAATAAATAGCCACATGTGCTACACTGGCATTGATCTATCACTTTCTAAACATGGCCAGATTACCAAAAGCTATGCTGTGAATTATCTTAATTTTTAAAGCCCAATAAATCTATTTTGTTCATAGACGCAAGGCTGAACTTTCTCCTCCTTCAGGGGAATCATAATCTTGTTCTATTTCTAGCTATATTTAGGGTTAGATGAGAATGTGTGCTGGAGATAAGTATCCACCTCTTCCAGAGGCTTATCCAGAATAAATCCTCAATAGCTCTCTAAACTTTTACGGGATTCCCTGAGAGCTAATCCTTTAAGCTTAGAATCAGGCGATTATGAGCATTAAAATGGTAATTTGACATGTTCCTAGACAGGAAAATGCAAAGAAAATCGTGAATTTTAGGCAGGATTCCCCTACACTGAGAATGAGTGTGTGTGTGTGTGCGCATGCGTGTGTGTGTGTGTAAGCAGGGGAATAATATGACCCTTTGTCCAAATAGATGCCCTCAGCCTAGAGCAGTGATTCTCAACCTTCCTAATGCTGAAATATCTTAATTCAGTTTCTCATGTTGTGGTGACTCTGCCAATCATAAAATTATTTTCGTTGCTACTTCATAACTGCAAAGTTGCCACTGTTATGAATTGTAATGTGCATATCAGATGTGTAGGATATCTGATATGTGACCCCTGTGAAAGGGACATTTAACGGCTAAATGGGTCACGACCCACAGGTTGAGAACCACTGATCCAGAAGTACAGTGTTGCTCACCCTCTGTAGCAGAGGTTTGTAAGCTGCCACAGTAATCTTCGGGTAAAACAATGAGGGAATAAATTTCCGTGTTATTCTAATCCTACATTATCTAAACCGTCTTGATTATCCTACAAATCACTTTCTTCTGCTGTCCTGTCATCTCTCATCCTAACAAATCCATAATTAGTGAGTACTGTCTCTGAGCATATTCTCCACTAAGCAGCTCACAGCCAAGGCAACGAGATCATAGAGCAGCACATCGCTTCTTGGCAGGTTTTTTTTTTTTTTTCCTTTATCAATTACACTGCAGAAAAATTAAGTCACCAGTTCTTAGAGAAAGATATGATTTAAAGTCATATAATCAGAAAATCTGATATCTGGTGAGACTGGTGGTAATAATTCTCCGTCACAGGATGCAATGTACCGCCAGTAACTCAGCAGAATTAGACAGGGTGACAACAAGAGGAAATCAAGATGATTTGTAAAGCAAGAATGTATCACATTTTCAGGGAAAACTGCACAGTACCCTGCAATGGGAGCCATTACAGAGAAAGTGCATTTCATTAGCCTCATTTTCTTAGGGCAGCTGGGTTATAAAACCAGTTTGCCTTCTTTGAATCCCTTTCCATCACTCTCTTCCATTAATCGTCCTGTTGTCATGGGTGTGCCATGATCAACTTGGAATGTTTGTGAGGACAGAGAAAAATGAAACTGAAACATATTTGGGAATATTGTTATGTATGATGGATTATATTTGACCTTTCATTTTCTGCCCTGGGGAAATTTCAACAGACCCAAATTTCCACTGACCTCACAGACACAATTTTTGCCTATGTAGTTAAAATTTCCTTGAATGTATCTTGTGTGGGAGGAAATATAAGTAAAAGCCTGAGAAGCTCGAATATTTCAAGGAAAAAAAAAATGTTTTCAATCAATTTGGACAGTTACATGCAAATTCTTTCGTGATAATTTTAATTCTCAAAATATCTCCTTGCTCATGACATAAACAAGGAAAATTGATCACTTATGTGTGTGTGTGAATGTGTCTGCATGTGTAGACATGTTTTTGTGTGTGCATGCATGCCTGGAGAAAGAGAAGGAACATGAAAAGGAGAGAGACGGGGAGAGAAAAGAAGATAGGAAAACAAGAGAGACAAATGGGGAGAAACACGGATTGAGGCAAAACAACAACAAATTCTGTACGAATTAGTATGTAGCAATCAACTTTTATGGTAGAATTTGTGAGGTGAGAATACAATGACGTCCTTTAAAATAAATGAGCCAAACCGACACTGTGTCAAGGTGTGTCTCTGTCCTTCCTTGCCTGGCTGAGGCACCTTCTGATTGGTTAAAATAAAAAGCCTCTGACCTGTAGCAAAAGGTAGAATACAAGGTGGACATGCAGCAGAGAGAGAGGAATTCTGGGAAAGGGTCTGAAGTGGGAAGATTGGCCAACTGGAGGAAGTCGGAAGTATAAAACTGAGGAGAGGTAGGCCAGACACATGGTAGAACTTAGATTAGTATGAACGGGATAACTGAGTTACAAACCAGTTAGGAACAGGCTTAGCACAAGGCTAAACTCTATTAAATAAATGTAAGTCTCTGTGCCATTCAGAGCAAGGGTGGATATAGAAAGGCCCATGGTTACACTTAGGAATACAGAGGCCTAGGTGATGGTAATAACATATATTCTGAAACAATGATGTCACCAGTAGAAAGAAGATTCTTAGACTGTTCTTTTCCAAAGCCAAGTCACTTTATAATTATTTCAAATACATCTGGATCCTGGAAATTGGTGCCTTTCTGCTACATCATCTAAACAAGAAATCCCAAGAAGGAAATCCCCAAATCATCAAATTGATGGGGCACATATATGCTGGTGGAAAAAAAAATATTGGCACAAAATGAGTTATGGTGCATTTAGTGATGATCCTAGCCTCTGCCACCCATGGTGAACAATAAGCTACCAAATAAGAGATACACACAGGCTGACCTGGAATATTAATAGAGACCTTCACATTTTAGATGACAAGAAACATTTTACATTTATTTATGTGTATTTTTAGTCCATAGAAATGTCTAAAGGGTATGCACCTATGCTTTTAATTATATTTATTGTTTTTTGAAGGTCAGACTGATATTTCAATTTTCTTTTGCCTACTTTTTATTTTCTAATATTCCACAATGTATGTACTGCTTTGTTGTGATAAAAATATTATTAAAGTAACAAACATCAAAGGCATAAAAAAGATAAGGGGACAGTACTCTAAAATAAAGTACCCAATATACACAAAAGAGTTATTGTAATAGGTCATCATCTTAACAAAAGAAAGAATAATTTTTAATCCAACAAAATAATAATTGACTGGAAAAAACAGTTTTAAATGAATTGTAGTAAGCAGTGTATCAATATGAAAATGAATAAAATGTTGTTAAGTATAGATACAGAGTGCAAGAACATCATTATAAAGAAAAAATTGAGTATAGTTTCTAAAAAAAACCACATAGGAAGTGATCTGAAAGATAGAACAGTTGTGTTTGCTCATGAATAGAAGCAGTATCTGTGGAAACCCATAAGAGGAAAGCAATTAATACAATATGCTGTAACAACAGAGATGCTTATCAAGTCTGTAGATAAGAAAAGAATATCATTTAATAAGAGTCAAAGCTTTCAGTTCTGTGGAAGACATGTTCTAGTGATGTACATGTTGCAAGTTTACAGAAAAATCTCATTTTTGTCAAAAATCAATACAAAACAAGTTTTAATTTTTTTATTTACATAAACATTATTTTAATGAGAAAAAATATATACTGTGTACTGTATTCTTAAGTTTTGGTAGTACTAAATCATGAATAAATTTAAAATAATTCTTTGATAGTCATAATTTTATACTTATTAAAGACTAAAACAAGTTTGTATACTAAAAAAAAAATCAGACTTTCTCATCAATGTTATAAAAGTACCAGTCATTTCCACTTTCTACAAGAAAAGGTATAGATTTAGAAAAAAGAAGTAGGCAAAATTATCTACAGCTGGTATGATTATGTGCTTGTGCAGTAGGAACCAATCAATCAATCATCATGTAGGAGGGGAGCATGGGAAGGGGCATGGAGAGCCACAAAATATTCCAAACAGCAAATAATTTCAAAATTAATATTCTAACATTTGAATTAATTTTCTATATTTTGTTAAAATATGTCTACAATTGTGTCCCAACACCAAGGTCTGTGAGCATACACATAACCACTCATAAGAAGTGCTGGGAATACAAGTTCAGACATTGTTCTTAATCACTTGAAAAATATGAAGTACTAGAAATGTATGCTTTATCATAACTTAGTAAAGCTTGTCCATATTGGTATCCTATGTATTGGTCCAAAATATCTAGTGTGATATTATCAAAAATAGCACTTTAAAGAAGGCAAATAATTTTTACATTAAATTGAAAAAATGTGTGAGAATGTGTTCTTCAGGAATTTCTGTAGCAGAACATAAATGCAGGAGATTGCAGAGCAGAGGGAGGTATTGATGTCCAGACTACGGGGCCGTCAGAGTTTAGAATATATATAACTAGATACCAGAACTTAATCTTCACAAAAGATTGAGTTTGCTTAATCTTGTGGATGGAGAGATTTTTCAATAAATCTTAATGATGCATCCAGTTAGATATATTAATTGACCCCTTCTCATTTAATTAACCCTTTCCATGTCCCCTTCTCAAGTTCTGAGCCCTTTTACCTTTGCTCTTTACAGTTAAATGCATGTCTCTATATGTACATGTGTTGGTGGTGTATGTTTGGTTTCAGGGCTGACCACTAAGCACTGAACAACCAAAAAGAGGTGTATTCCTGGAAAAACCCAATTCTCCTGCTCACAGAAGTAATTATTTCTTAGTCTGTAGTCCTTAGTCTACATTTTTTGTGAGGGGGGGTAGGCCCCCACAAAATGTTGCTATTGGTTGCCATTTTTTCTGGTCTTGTTTATGCAACCATGTCTAGAAGAGATTTTTTCACAGCAAACTACTGGAATGTTGTCTCTCTAGAATCTGTCCAGCCCCCTCCTCTGTGATGTTCCCTTAGCTATGATATAGATGTATCCACCAAAGCTGGGGTCCCCATGATCCATTCATCTCTGTGTTGTGACTCATTCTCATTTTCTGTGGTGGTCTCCATTTGCTGTACAAAGAGGCTTCTTTGACTAAGGTTGTGCTACTCTTATCTGTGGGTATAAAATAAGATTTAGAAGATAAGAAGAAGGTTTGCTGATCTAGCAAAATAGTAGTAGGTTTTTTTCTTCTGATCCATGACCTCATTAATCCTAAAAAGACAGCTAGTTCTTCAGTACCAGCATGATTTCCCTGCTGTTGAGGGGGCCTTAAGTTCAATTAGATATCAATTCATATGGACATTTTTAAAGCATTGTCTTAGTCAGGGTTTCTATTCCTGCACAACATCATGACCAAGAAGCAAGTTGGGGAGGAAAGGGTTTATTCAGCTTACACTTCCACATTGCTGTTCATCACCACAGGAAGTCAGGACTGGAACTCAAGCAGGTCAGGAAGCAGGAGCTGATGCAGAGGCCATGGAGGGATGTTCCTTACTGACTTGCTTGCTTTCCCTGGTTTGCTCAGCTGGCTTTCTTATAGAACCCAAGACTACCAGCACACAGATGGTACCACTCACAAGGGGCCCTCCCCACTTGATCACTAATTGAAAAAATGCCTTACACCTGGATCTCATGGAGGCATTTCCTCAACTGAAGCTCCTTTCTGTGTGATAACTCCAACTTGTGTCAAGTTGACACACAACCCAGCCAGTACAAGCATATACACTTCAAGCTCATGTTTCCAGAAAATTTCTGGTATCTAGAACAACAACAACAAATTCAAACCTAACATTTGGACATAATCCATCAGGGGAGTTCATGGTGTTGAGGTTGTTTATAATGATATTTCCTGAAACCTGACAGTCAAAAATAAGATAGCCACGTGTTCATAACAAGTCAAGGAGATAATGTTAGAGGGTATAAATGTTTACAGGGGACTGATGCTTATCATCAATCCCTCATTTCCTTTGCAGTTACTTCTATAGATATCCTTAATTTAGTCACTGAGTTTTTAAGTTCATCTGAGCCCTGAAGCACCTGACTAGATACAGAACATTTCTAATACAGAGTTTTGCTTAGAATATGGAGGGGCGAGATAATTAAATTCACTTATTTCCATACTTTCTTCATGAACATTTTAGAGGGTGGTAAATAATTTGTATTAACTTACGAATATGATTTAAGCACTGCATCGATTCCCTTGAAAATTACAGAAACTGAAGTAGTCATGGCACTTCAAATAGAGATACAAAAGGAATACACAGAGGTTGCAGTGAGAAAACACTTTCACCACCAGCCATAGAAGGAAATCAACTAGGTTAGGGAAATGGATACAGACCTTCCCTTGCAAATGTGAGAGCCAGAGCTGAGATCCACAGAGCCCATGGTAAAAACCTGGCACAATGGACACATGATAATTCCATTGGACAGGGAGCAGAGGAAGCGTTCAGATCCCTGAGAGCTCACCAACCAGGTAGGCTCTGGTGAAGTTTCAGATCAGTGAGAGACCCTTTGTCAATCAAAACGTAAAAGGCTCCTAAGGACTAACGTACAAGCTTTATACTCTAATACCCACACACATGTACCCACACACATGAACACAGACACACGCAGACATCACGCACACGTGCGCGCGCGCGCGCGCGCGCGCGCACACACACACACACATACACACGTGCGCGCACGCGCGACTGTACAAAATCTAAGAGGGGAAGAATGTTGAAAGAGCCCAGAACATTTGGTTACTCAGTTCTAGTCTACAGAATACCGACTGCAGTGCTTAGAAATGTAATTAGACTTAGAGTGGCACTCTAAGATATAGCTGAGACACCTGCAGAAAGTTCTAGATTGCCTACTCCTGCCTGACCCAGCAGGGCCTCAAAACATCATTTACTGTGAAGTTACTCCATGAATTCCTTCCTGTACTACCAATTTACAAAGCCTCAACTATTCCTTTATTAAAGCAAGTTAATTAACTCCTCAAAATCTTGATTTGTGCATCTGTAATATGAGGTAACTATACAACCTATGAAGTTATCCAAACTTAGTGAGACATTGCCTGCAACTGATTTTAATGTTGTTCTTTGTACTACTTAAATGATATTACTACTAACACCATGCTGAAAATCTGCTTAGTTACTATCATGTACTCACAAGTTTCTATGCTATCTGTACTGGTTAGTTTTGTGTGTCAACCTGACACAAGCTGGAGTTATCCCAGAGAAAGGAGCCTCAGTTGAGAAAATGCCTCCATGAGATCCAGCTGTAAGGCATTTTCTCAGTTAGTGATCAAGTGGGGAGGGCCCCTTGTGTGTGGTACCATCTGTGGGCTGGTAGTCTTGGGCTCTATAAGAAAGCAGACTGAGCAAGCCAGGGGAAGCAAGCAAGCCAGTAAGGAACATGCCTCCATGGCCTCTGCATCAGCTCCTGCTTCCTGCCCTGCTTGAGTTCCAGTCCTGACTTCCTTTGGTGATGAACAGCAATGTGGAAGTGTAAGCTCAATAAACCCTTTCCTCCCCAACTTGCTTCTTGGTCATGATGTTTGTGCAGGAATAGAAACCCTGACTAAGACACTATGTTATTAGCAGGGTACATGTAAGCCATTTCTCATTCCATGTGTTTTGTACATGTACAAAAACACATGTAGCCATTTCTCACTCCTGGGGAGAAAATTCTAGCATTCTAGCACAGCACTGTTAGGAGAACTGTATGATTTACTGTCTTCTTAATCCCATTTTGCATTGTCTGAGATGTTGTCAGATGAAGTAAATCTCTCTGTCTCTGTCTCTCACTGTCTCTGTCTCTCTCTCTTTGTCTCTGTCTGTCTCTGTCTCTCTGTCTCTGTCTCTCTCTTTCTATATCTATCTCTGGTTCTCTGACACATTATTAAAAGGCATTGTCCTTTGTTCACATCTAAGGGAAATATTAACATTTTTATTAGAAGCTAAAGTAATTCACTTACCCTGTGAATTTTACACCACTGTAAATGACAAAAGAGACCCTCTCACTGAGTGCAGTTGCTTCAGAGGCTTTATTACATTCAAGAGGAAAAGGTCTAGGTTAAAATGAACTTAACAGATTTGCTGAAGGGCATGTTTCAACAAAGCAGAACGTATCTCTCTTTTCAACATATTCTGTTGTTGAACTTTATCATCTTCCTTCACAGGGCTGCCTGTCATGAGGGGCTCAATATGCTCTCAGCTACAAACTCTACATATAAACACTTGATACCTTGGAGCCACAGTTCATGAAAACCAAACCATTCGACACACTGTGGCAAAGGTAGTGACTAATTCTTAACTTATTTCAATTGGATGTTTTACTGAAACACTTACCTAAAAATGAACAAGTAAGTCACATGCTAAGGTGCAAACCAAAGGGCAAAACCACAGCGCATGAGTTGGCTTCTTGGAGTGAACAGATAGCTCACCTAGGAAACCCCTGAAATCAGTTTTACTAGTTTCAATTAAATAGTGCCAACAGCAAAGAGGCTCTCAGTCATTATGAATTTAAGTGGTTTTGGACCTTTCTAAAATGGCCTTTGTCTGCTAGGAGACCCTGGATTTAGATTTGTCTTGGGGGGACCACCATTAAACATCAGCTAAAACATCTTAACACTCTTTTTCCATCTCAGTAGACTCCTCGATGTAGTGTGAAGAGGATATAATGAGTAGTCAAGAGACCCGAGTTCTAATATTATCACTTACTTGCCTCCCTTTCAACTTTGCCTCTTCAAACACTGAAGGTCAATGGAAGTGTAACTGGCATTATAGAGTCAAACCAATAACTAAGTAGATAATTAACAATTGTTTCATGCTGAATGTCCAGGAGAACTTATTAGAAAGAATGCTGACAGAATCATCATCTTTCCTACTTTTCTTTCATCTCCCATCTGTTCCTGCAGACAATTATATGCATTGTAACAGTTAAACTTCATTCTTAACTTGATAGGATTTTTTGCATTATTGACAGATACACCACTGGACATATCTGTGACCATGGTTCTAGAAGGGTTTAACTAAGGAGACAAGATTCACCCTCAGTGTTGGCTTTACCCTTTATGTGCTAGAGTTCCAAATTGAATGGGAGACAAAATGAGAACATTATAGAAGAACCAGAGTTTCTCCCTTCTCTGCTTCTTGAAAACAAATGCAATGTGACCAGTTGTCTCAGCTTCTGCTGCCACAGCTTTCCACCATGCTTTCTCTGACATGACTGACTATGCCTCCAAACTGTGAGCCAAAATAAATTCTTTCTTCCTAAGTTGCTTTTTGTGAAGTATTAGGTCACAGCAATGAGATGGTAACTAATAATACATCAGTCTTTGTCTTTGATATGACAAAAATAAGACTGAATAATTTCTCTTAAATTTAGGTCCTAGAACCCAGATGGGCTCGGTACACATTTGATGTTTTCATAAGAAGCTCTAAAACAAAAAAATTGGAGTTTTCTTACTGGAAGTCTAAAGGCATAAAGACGATGAAACTGTCAATATTGGAGTCATACTCTTAACAGGACGGGAACATGACAGTAAGATACAATGGCCTTCACACAGAAGCTGTAGCCTGACAGCCCAGATGTTACTACTTTATGAGTTTTTATTAGGAAGTGAACATTCCAGAAGAGCCTATTTCTTCACTCAGAAGTTTATTTGTAAACAGAGTTGTAATATAACCACTAATGGGAAGTTGACTGTGGTGGTGGTATGTACCTATAACCCTATAACCCCAGGACTCAGCAGCCTAAACCAGGAGGATATCAATGTCTAGGCTTAATTTCAGTCTGAGCTATATAGTGAGTTCAAACCCAACTTGGCTAATAGTACAAGACTCAGTCTCAAAACAAAAACAACAAAAAACCCAAATATCAGCATTTTACAACTTGGATGGTCATCAGAAACTTCACCTGAAAACCAACTGAATTCTATGGGCTCCCTTGACCCCAAAAGATTAGAATAAATTGCCAGAGTTAGTTTGAGGCCAAGCAAAGAGATTCAGTGAGAAGCCAAGAGAAGGCAGATTGAATCAGTCAGGTTGGAGAGGAGTTTAGGCCAGAAAAGCTGAGTTGAACCAGCCAGCCAGAGTTCAGAAAGAACCAGAAAAGGTGAGCTTATTCAGCAGTAAGCCTTGAAGATGTCAGTTACATCTGGTGTATAAAAGTTACATTTACAATGTAGCTTTCACTATGATCTCTGCAACTATGATCTCTGCAACTATGATCTCTGCACTTTCTCCCATTTGTTCACATTGCATCTAGAATGTTCTTTGTATAACACAATAATAATTCTGTATCCTAAGATACTTCAACTTATTCTGTATATGTTCATAATAAAATCAAAATTTAGTGCAACAAAAAAGGACCCACTGCCACCTCCAGATCATCATATTCTTATCTCAGCCTAGGCTCCAATCCTGAGTAAGCTATTTTAAATTGTTGAAAGAAAGAAAAATTATCTTTCTAATTTAATTTTTTGTACATTCTCTTTCCTTGTTAAAATGATTCTTCTAACCTCTACTCATCCTTCAGGTCTCAGCTAGCTCAAATTGTAATTTCCTATAGAATAATCTCCTGCCCTCTAACAAGGCCTATATATCTCTTCTGAGTTACCATAGCACCCAGTTTTTAACACACACCACAATATAAAAATCCTCTCTTTATCTGCTGTCTCTCCTGCATGCAAAAGGTCCTTGACATCCAGAATTATTTCTTATATCCTGGTATCCAAGTGCTGACTATGGTGGCTGACAACTAAATATCAAGGACCAATGGAGGCTTATAAGTCAAGGAATTACATGAGACATGGCATCATGACATTTTTCTTTAAAGAACTTATAATTTCTATTCTATCTGCTAGCTCTGATGATAGATCACCATCATTGATTTTATATCAGTGAATTACGCACATTTTACATTATAACAATGTTCCCAACTAGAGTTAGGTATGGCTGTGTCTTAGGGATACCAGCTTCAAGTTAGAATACAAAACTAGTATTCTATGAAGCAAGTCTGAAATCAGACAATTAGATGGAAATCAATACAGAATGGATCTAAAAATAGCTGCGTGGTAAAATGTGAACATTATTGATGCTCTTAAGAGGGAACATTGAAAACTGCAGGAATAATAGAAGGACTGTTGATGGCATTAAATGTAAACCATGTCTTATGGGGAGGGGAGATTTTATACTATTCACATTTAGAAGGAGGTACCTATAGGCCATTTAAACAGGCCATTCTGACATTTTGTCTAACTTGCACCATCTTTGTGGATTTAAAATAAAAATCCTTTTAAAAGTATTTGTATCTTAAGCTTTGAAAAATGGATTGGCCTGAATAAATTTAAATCCATTCTTAAGCTCTGATGATGTTCAGTCTGCTCTTTAATTTCACACTATCATTAGATCCTGCTGCCATGTGTGGTCAGTCTGCTAGGAAAAGTGTAGATACAGAAATCCTGATGAGGTGTAAGGATAATTGCTGTGAAAACAGAAATGTCAGCAACACAATAGAAATGTACATGATGCCAGCAGTCTCCTGTTTGGGCCAATGTTAGCAATGCATCAATTTCTCTGATAAGTCACAGTGACCTATGCTTGAAGAGAAGTCACTCTGTACCACTTAAACAAAATGACAGATATGTCACTGGTGATGCAACATTTGAATGGTCAATCACAGGTTTGTAGGGTGATGGCCTTTAGGACTAATTGAAACTGCAATTTCTCTCAACGATCTGTTAAAGGCTGCTGCCATTGTTCCCTTCTCTATTTTTGGAAGTATTTTTATTTTAATAGTAGTGAATTAAATTAATGATATGAACATCTGTTTTTATATTAATTTGTCAAGATCACCACTCCTTGGATAATAGTCACAGGAAGACAAAATTGGAAGATGGCTAACCATTGACCTTGAACCTGAAACAGAACAAAAATCACACAGAAAAAAAAAAAAAAAGTAGCCAGAACAAAGAACCTGCATGGTAGATAATAGGTGTCAAATTGCAAAAGGAGAGTGGGAGGGTTCTGCCTCTTTTCTTTCAAAACTAGAATCACATATATTAATCTCTCTGTCTCTGTTGTGTGTCATTTCTTTGAGCACTATTTTAACAGAAATTCCACTTTTATGGTACTTGACCATGAACTTGCTCATTATCAGCAACTATGGATCCTTCAATGGTGTTAGTTTCATACATGACCTTTCCACCCAACTATAGACTACAATCTTATAAAAGAATCTAGGTAATCTAAAGACTACCAAATTCCACCTTTATCCTGAACCTGTGACAGCATACTGTATTCAGGGCCCATCGCTATGATCTCCTTTTGGAATACACTGAGAAATTGTTTTGCTTTTGCTTTTCATGTCAAGCAAGTCTGTTGGTGACAAAATTGCTCAGCTTTTATTTATTGGAACATGATGCTGCTTTTCTTTTACACATAAAATACATAGACATAACACATTAGATTAAACAAAATTCACTTTGAAAATGTAAAGATGCCACTTTAGCATTCTGTGGTTTACGTTACTTCTCTGCTAGGAAATCTATAACAGTGCACTGTTCTTCTATAAATATTTTGTAATTTTTTTTATTTCTTTTGTTTGCTTTCATTTTATTCAAGGTTCTTAGCAATTGGACATTGATGTCCCTTATCTCCATTATCTTTGTGTATATCCTCAGAGTTCAGTGAATTTATTGTGCTTCATTTGCTAAAAATTTTCATCATATTTTAAAATGTTATGTGTTTGTTGATTCAAATATTTAATAGTTGGACAAAATATTGTTTTATCATCACCAATTAGTTTTTCAATCATTTTGCCTACTTGAGTCTTTCTATAAACATCTTAGTCTTTTAATTTTATACCTCTAATGATTCTGCCTGTATGTAGCAACTGACTTTCTCCTGGTAATAAAATGTTTTTTTCCTTCTTTAAATCTATATTTTCAAATCATTTGCAAGACAGTCTGAATTGTATGTTGCTGATTATCTGTTTCCTTTCCTCCTTTATGACCTGATCATCATTTTCTATCAGGTAGTTAAGTTACTTGCAAATCACCTTGGTCATTCTAAAGTCTGTGAGACCTAGTACTACAATATTATTCTTCTTGAGTATACCTCAAAGTACCTGAATACCTGAAAGTTCAGGGAAGACTCTGTTGTGCTTGATTGGAACATAGATATCCCTCAGGCTGGGATGAGCTTATGGAAATGGCTTCAGCAAAAATCTTCTCCTTCCAATTTCTAGTTCTTCTCTTTCCTCTCTTTCTCTTCCTCCTCCTCCTCCTCCTCCTCCTCCTCCTCCTCCTCCTCCTCCTCCTCTTCTTCTTCTGCTTCTTAATATGGTTTAATATTTAGCAACAAAAACAAAGGGATCATGATACAAATTTATAAACTTTTAAAAAATATTTTAACCTTTCAAATTTTAGCACCATAACCTTCTTCAACATTTTCTTATCTCACCAAAATGTTTTCTGCATATGAACCAGAAATGCCTCCAGAAAGACATCACAGGGTTCATTTCATTTATCTCTCTTCTTGTGAATCATAGGCCTGTCTGTTGTCTAGTGTTTGAAAACATTCTCATGCATTTATTTCAGTTTTCTAGTTATTAAGGAAATAAATAATCAGAGATAACCATTGCCTTTCTGCTTCTGATAATTAAAATTTTTGTAAGTAGCAAGTTAGCTAATAATTCCCACTTCTGATCCCCAGATTCAGACACACTCTCTTCCAACATTCTGAACTGGTATTATTCTTTCCTTTGGTGACCCTATGGTGATTTCTACAGCATTGGTAATGCAGACAAACTGAGATTGTTACTCTGTCAGCTAGTTGAATGACTCATTAACCATTGTGTCAAAATTCTGCACTACTGCAAATAGGGTATTGATCTTGTGAGCTGAGGTACACTCAAAACTTACATAGATTTCTTGCTTTTTCTTTTTAAATCCCAGATAATACATTTCTTTCTTTTTATTCTCAGAAAAGCAAATATAAAAATGAGTGACTATAATTTAAAAAAGCTTAATACCTTCAAAATGCCCCCATAGATAGAGTTATTTTGCCATGCAATCCTGATGACATGAGTTCAGTTTCTGGAACCCATGGTGGAAAGATAAAACCAACTCCTGAATGTCGGCATCTGGTATCCACATGTGTGCTGTGGCAAGCACATACTCACAGACACCCCTATCCATCTCTCTCAGATAAGTAAAACAAACATAATTTTGCTATATTGTAAGTAATTCTTTTCTAATACCCTTTGGTAGGGAGTGGTTGCCCTTACTCAAACCTCAGTTTCTTTTTTAAAAATACTAAAATAATTTTAATACAATATATTTTGATCATGTTCCTCTCTCCATTTCCTCTCAGATCTTCCCCACTACTCTCAACTCCCAACTTTATGTTCTTTCTCCTCTTTTTAAAACACTGGGCTGGGGGAGTTTGGTGAAGACATCCCATTTAGGACTGAGTGTTCCAAAGTCTCTCTTTGCACTATCCAGTTATAGGTATCTGCATTAGTTCTCATCTACTAATGACGAATGAAGTTTCTCCAATATGGGCTGGGGTGGGGGGAGAGAGAGAGAGAGAGAGAGAGAGAGAGAGAGAGAGAGAGAGACTAGGTTCTTGAGCACCCTAGCAGTGTCATCTGTGGGCTCCATCTCATGAAGAAGTAAGCCACAATTCCAATCAGAAAATGGCTGGTTATTCTCATAGCATTTATAGAACTGGGCCAGTATATCCTCCAGGCAGACCAGTTTTATAAGTCATATAGTAGGTGGGAGGTATTAGTGATTACCTTTCTCCTCAATAGCATACAGAGTAACTGCCAGTACCAAGA
Source organism: Rhynchomys soricoides (assembly GCA_019843965.1). Classification (NCBI taxonomy): domain Eukaryota; kingdom Metazoa; phylum Chordata; class Mammalia; order Rodentia; family Muridae; genus Rhynchomys; species Rhynchomys soricoides. Next base: position 20,390 of record JADRCH010013787.1, on the reverse strand, counting down.
AAACTAGTCAGTAAAGATGAAGCTTCTAATTTTGTACCAGCTCAACTTTTTCATTTTCAACATTTAACATAAATATAGTCTTCAATAATAGGATTCTGTTAGTCAGGGTTCTCCAGAAGAACAGAACTTATAGAATGAGTTCGTAATTTGCATACATTTTATATTTTTTTCTGACATATCTTATCTGTAATAGTATCTGGCAAATAAATAGGCAGGCTCAAAACAAATCTGTTAAATGAATACACACAATCTATGTAGCTTTCCAAAATCCCTGCTAAGAAGATGATTTTAGGCAACCAGGATGGCAGCCCTATTACTGCTCTCCAAATTTTATGTTGCTCATTGTTATTTCATCTTTCCAGAATTTGGGGCTCATTTGCTAGCTTCTAGAAGTTCCTAGTTATCTCCAGGCATTTTTCTTAATCACATATGCTGAAAACATATACTCAGCTATCTATGTCTAGGAATTCTATACCTGTGATTTCAACCAACCTAAAACTGAAAACATAATATTATCAAAAGTTCTGTATTGTACTTTTTATTATTTGGCTAAACAACAAAGTATAATAAATAATTTTGTACTAATGACATTAAACTTGTTACTAAATACAATCTCATAATGATCTAAAATATGCAGGAAGTTATATGTAGGTCACAAGTCAATAATATACCATTTTATATAAAATACTGTCCATCTGCTCATTTAGGTGTCCATACGGATCCCATGAAGTGATCTCTTCCCACAGGTATCTGTCTTAGGAAAACCACAAATTAAATGACTAGTTTATAATATTGGGATAGTTTTATTATTGTTGTATGTTGCCTTATATATCAATACTTGGGCTACTGTAGAGCCCTAGCCAAAGTTCTTATCAGAGCTTCGTAATTTTAGGATCCTAAGAATATAATATATTTAAAACATATTATAATGTAATATAACAGATTTTAAGTACCTTATTTGTGTGTGTGTGTGTGTGTATGTGTGTGTGTGTGTGTGGTGTGTGTGTGTATATGTGTGTGTGAGTATGTGTATGTGTGTATATGTGTGTGAGTGTGTGGGTATATATGTGTGTGTATGTGTATGTGTGTGTGTGTGTGTGTGTGTGTGTGTGTGTAGTTTCTTCTCACCTGCTAGTTTTAAATGCACCATGACTTTAAGTGTAAACTGTTTTTCTGAAAGCAGGAAAATATTTTACTCATACCCATGTCACTAATTCCTCTCATAATATCCAGGAAAAAAAAAAATATATATATAAATTCACTCAACATCTATTTGTTGAATGAAATAAATATATCAAAACTCATTTACTAAAGACTCCCTAAGAACATAATCTTCTAAAATCGGTAACATACATATGCATAATAATAAAATATTGTGAAGTAGCAAGATAGGAGATGTGGAAATTATTCCCAGAGAAGTGAAGCTGTCCGAGAGAGCTATGCTCTCCAAGGATCCAAACCAAGCACCAAAGAAAAGCCTAGACCAGATAGCTTTATAGTTGGATTCAAATAAACACATACAAAAGAACTATTATCACAATTCTTAGATGTCTTCAAAAAACAGATGAACAAATACTTTCAAAATCATTCTGTAAAGCCACCATTTACCTACACTAAAGCCAGTCGAGGGCAATATAAGAAAAATATAGGCCAATATCACTACTGCTGATAGGTATAAAAATCCTCAACAAAACACTGACAAAGTCTATTGAGTGGCACATAAAAAGGACCATTCAACACAATCAAGTAGTATTTACTACTGGATGCAAGTTTGGTTCAATAATATGTAAATCAATAAATGTGATTTTCCATATGACAGATGAAAGAAAAATATATAGTCATTTCAATAAGTGAAAAAAGTACTGGATAAAATACACATTTCCTTGATTAAAAACCATCATTGGGCCCAGCAAGGTTCCTCAGTGAGTAATGTGTCAGCCCTGAAAGCATAAGGACCTGAGATCAGATTCCCAGGACCCCACATAACAAAGCTGGGCATGTTGCCCGTGCTTATTATTCCAGTGTTGGAGAGGTCAACACAGAAGAACCCTGGAGTTGGCACCATGATCACCTAGTCTAGCCAAATTGGTGAGCTTCAGGTTCAGTGATGCCTTAGTTCAAAAGTGTTGGTGAGAAATGATAGAGGAAGGCATTCAAACTGCACACACTCATTTAAAAGCTCTGAAAAACGATGTATAGAATATATATGACTAACTAAAATATGGGACACATCAAACACTCCCACACCTATGTTAAACTCAGTGGTAAAAAGGTAAAGGCTTTTCTTATTAAATCAGGAATAAGACAAAAATGTCTGTTCCTACCATGTCTATCTGACACAGACCTTGTCCAGCCAGAGCAATTATATGAGACAAAGAAACAAAAAATCCTAATCATAAAAATAAAATAAAATTACTATCTGATTCCATGATCTTATACAGAGAGAATATTCCACTAAAATTGTAATAGTAAATAAATTTGGTAAATTTGCTCTTCATTAAGTAGCATTCTATATATTAATAATAGACACTCTGAAAAAAACCTTAAAAATAATTCCACTTACAATAGCAAGAAAACAAATTAATAAAATTAAATAAAATGAATTATAGGTGTAAATTTAACTAGGAAAGTCAAAGACCTATATTCTAAAACACTGTAAATATTGAGGGAAGAAATGGAAGATGACACAATAAGCTGGAAAATAAATCTAGTGTTCATAAATTGTAAAAAACTGATATTATTAAAATATCATATCACTAATCAAAGAAGTACAAATTAAAACCACAATGAATTATAACACCCATTAGAATATCCATTTCAAAAACTGTTTTTTAAGCAAAGATGAGATGTGAGGGATGTGGGATAAACAGAACTCTTACATACTATTAGTTACAGTTCTGTATGTCCATTATGGAAATCTGTTTGAAGCTTCACCCAAAAACTAAAATATAATTAATTTATGATTCAACACTTCTACTACAAATATATTGAAACCTCTGTACTAGTATAACTACTCCTCCACATTTAATGAAGCATTATGCACAACAGCCAAGATATGAAAACAACCGAAGTCTCCGTCAATAGATACATGGATTTAAAAATATGACAAATACAGAAAGAGGAATCTTGTTATTTGCACCAACATGGATTAACCTAGGGAGCATTGTGCTAAGTGACTTTGCTGGACCTAGAGAGTGAGATATCCCATGACCACACTTATTGAACTGATGACAGGTGAACTCTTCAAAGTAGGTTTAATAAGAGGGTGGTTACCATGAGGTAATATAGGAGGTACGTGGCATGTATAAAAGAGCAATGGTGGTGAATGGGTACAAATTACAGCCAGCTAGGAGGGGTACACTCTGTGCTAAGTCACGTGCAAGGGTACTATTTTTAATAATAATACATTATTTAAGAGGAATCACAGGAGTTTCTAAAGTTCTCACCACAAAATAACAAATATTAGAAATATGTTATTTAGCTTGATGTAATCATTTCAAAGTGTGCATGTAGATCAAAGCAGTATATGCCATAAATATACACACTAATTTTATTAATAAGAGAAAACAAAACATTGCAGATTCCAGCAACAGTGTACCTAGAGGGTAAGTCATATGTCTTGTTAGGTGTTATCTAGCCGCATTCTAAAAGGAATTATTATCTATTGTTATGTTCAACGAAAAGTGCCTTTCAACTTTATTCTTCAAAGTTATAAAATCTTTGAACTAGGAGCCACAGGTCTTGATTTTAAAGCATAATTCTTCCTTTAAATAGCTGTGATCTGGGGTAAAAATTTCAACTACACATAGCTTCAGTTTTACACTTAGAAATAAAAGCATGTTGTCCAGGATTACTGAGTTCCCTCCAGGGATGAAATTCAGAGGCAATATTCCTATAGAGATATAATTGACCACTGTAAATCAAGCTACAAACAGAATTGTTTAAAAGACTCAAACTCCAGTTGGAAAATAACACAATTCATTATGTCTGTAAGAGTTCTGTTCTATCTCCATGCAACAAGGAGTGAAAGCAGTCCAGGCATGCAGAAGAGCAATTTAGCATCACTGCTGTGGTTAAACAAGGAGAGCCACACCTGATCCAGTACTACAAAAGCCACAAATAAAATGTGGTTTTAGTGTTCCCATAGGCTGTCCCTAGTGACTGTTGTTCATCTAAGAATTGTATTTCTCAGTTCTTGGGCATGAGCAACATTAATGTACTCAACTGTCTAAAGCAAAACAGGAACGTTTTATAAGGACATGGGGTCTTTCAGAATTGGCTGGGTACAATACAAAGATGTTGGGGTCTGCCTAAGGGAGGCAGGCTTTCTGTTCTACCACATAACAAGTCAGGCCACTGAACTACTCTGTGTCCAGGGTGATGTCAAAATGTTCTTTCCAAACAGATGCTTACATAAGAGTCCCAGAAACAAGCTTGAGTTAAGAACTTAGACTACAGAAGTGGTATCTAAAGTCAAAGAACATACATGATTTCTAAATTGTCTTTACTGGGAAAGTTCCACCCAGCAGAAATGGAGGGACTGAGGGGAAAGGAAGTGATGTGAGGGGGAAGAAAGGTGACTCGGTGATGGAAAGAGAAGGGCGAGATAGTTTTCGGTCCTTAAGGTAAGAAGGTAAATTGTATGTCAATATTTTTGTTTAATGCATTAGGTGGGAAGTGATTATCACAGGGCTCAAAGCAGTGATAAATATTTTAAATATTTTAACATGACCTTGAATTCTGTTTTTTTAATTATGTAGGTAGTACATGAGTAAATTCATTCAGTAACTTCATATATTATTTAAATACCATAATAAAAAATACTCTTCTGCATTTCCAATCTTTATCCTATTCCCAAAAGTAATATCAGGTTTTGAGTTTGTTTCATTCTTAAAAGCAAATATGTGTGCCTTTGACAAGTCTGCTCTCTCTCTCTCTCTCTCTCTCTCTCTCTCTCTCTGTCTCTGTGTCTCTCTCGCTATGTGTGTGTGTGTGTGTGTGTGTGTGTGTGTGTTCATACATTTATACACAGAATTGTGAAATTATTGTCTAGTTTTTCCTGGGGAAATATATATTAATGTTATTTAAAGGTAACATCATATAGTTCTACCTCATTGATTTTAGTTGTATGGAAATCCATTATCTATCTATCTATCTATCTATCTAGAGAGAGAGAGACAGAGACAGAGAGACAGAGACAGAGAGATTAAAAAGATAAACAGAGAGTATGGGATGGTTTCATCGGTAAAGTCATGTGCTACTGAGACTGAAAACCTGAGTTCAACTCACATAGTGAATGAATAGAAGAGAATCCCTTAAATTGTCCTCTGGTCTCCATGCACACACATTGGCACAGATGCATGATATTAACAGGAACTATGAGGGATAAAGGCATGCTGCTCAGCTGCAATCTACAATCCAGAGAAGCCTGTCATCAAAGAGACAACAGCAACACATCATCCTCACGGTTGCAGAGGCCAGAACATTACTGGGGCTTGACTGAAGACAAATTGTGTAACTAAAATATGCCCAAAATACATTTTTTTGTCTTTTTCTTTCATACATATACACCAACACCAACACTGCTGCAGCAGCTGCTGCCACTACCGCAGTCGCTGCTGCCGCTGCCTCCGCCACTACATGCATGCATGAGTGCATACACACACACTCTTAAATGTGATTTTTTTATTGGATATTTTGTTTATTTATATTTCAAATGTTGTCCCCTTTCCCGGTTTCCCCTCCATCTTAAAAATCATTTTTTACTATACTTATAACTTTAATATGTATTTTCCCAGGAAAAAGCAAAAAAAAATATATAATTTCACAATTCTGTGTATAAATGTATGAATACACAAACATACTTTCATTTATATGAAAAATATATTTATATTATATGAATGATTCAAAAACACTGTTTAGATAGATATTCAAATTGATTCTACTCTTATTAAAATTTGATCAAAACACTAAGATGTTATTTTTAAAGCACATGCACTAAGTGTATGGAGTGTATCCTCTTAAAATGCAGCAGTATACATATGCGCTAACAGCAGCAGTGTAGTTACCTCAGTGGTGGGATCATCTCTCTTCTGAACTGTGACCTACAGAGAGGGGAAAACCTGACTTTGAAGTCTGATTGTAGAGTGAGCTAGTTAAAATAATTTCAGTTGTTTCAGACTCCAACAGAACAATGACTGTATAAATAAAAATCACCACCTCACATGAAATTAAGGTGTAGAAATAGCAGAAACACAGTAATATCACCAGCACCCCAACTTCTCCCATCTTTGCCAGGATGATTTTCTCCTTTATTCTCCAATGGTAGCAAGATTACTTCAAATATTTCAGGTTTTTCTTACACACACACACACACACACACACACACACACTGTGTATGTGTGTGAAGATAAATAGAGATAGAGATAAATATATGTGCATACATACACACATATAAGTATATATAATTTTTAAAATTTTTCCTCAGTGAACTGTCATTTATACCCAGCTACTTTACATTGTATTGCATATCAGAGGAAAAAGATTACCATCAGACACGAACTAAATCATGCTCTAGATCCAGACCATGTTGCAGAAAATATTAAAAAAGAAGGAATAATATAGCATGTTCCGGCGCTGAGCTTTGGTCCTCTCATCCCGGGGGGTGGGAGGGGGAGGGGGCTGGCCGGCCACACACTGGCAAGCAATGGCCGAGCTGCTTTTATCTCATGGAGCTCTGACTCAGAGACTGTGGGTACAATCTACTTCCAGGCAACAGCTACTGTTAAGAGATAAAATTCTCCTTCATTTATCAGTCCGCTTGTTTCCATCCACCTCTTTATTCATCCTACTTAATGAGCTCACACTTCTCATACAGAAGTTTAGACCATAAAAATACCATGTTCCATTGAAATGACAGGTGTGCTTAATGAAATACCTGTTCAAATATACATGTGTGTGTGTGTGTAAGTACAATTCATATATAGATATATAGATATAGATATATGCATATGTATTTATATTACAAATAAAAAATTGGAAAATATAGACAAAAGGAAGAATTTTAAAGAATTCATAATCCTCCATCCAGAAACAATTCCAGTTGACAAAGAATTATATGAGACTGGAGAGGAGGCTCAACAGTTAAGAATGCTTATTGCTCTTGAAGAAGACTCAGATTTAGCTCCTAGAACTCAGAGCAGGCAGCTCACAACCAACTGTAATTGCATTTTGTGTCCTCTCCAGGTCTCTGTTGACATCTTTATAGATGTGGTACAAATAAACTCATATGGTTATATACACATAAATAATAAATAGATAGATAGATAGATAGATAGATAGATAAAACTCTCTCTCAAGGCTCCTTTCACACCAATGCTTGTTACTCCTGGAATAGCCATATATCAGTGGGTATATCTTTCTTGGTAGGTCACTACTGTAGCACATAGGATCAACAGCTGAATTGGATTATTGAAGACTTTTCTTTCTCAACACATCACATAATAAGCATTTTGAACACTAATCGTCAGGGAGGAAGCTTCTATATTAGTCCTCAAATTTTTCTTTGTAACTTGTATCCTAAGTGTATGTTTTCTTCATTAATAAGATTTCTAAAATATGAAAATATCTTTGTTATAAAAATATCAAAATTAGAAGCTACAAAATGTCTAAATAAATTTATCAAACTAATTTGTTTATGCAAAAAAAACCCTTATCACCAGCAAAGATAAACCCAGACTGAATTCGAAATGATGGGCAATGATAGAGCAACAAGCTGGAATTTTAAAGCAAGTAGAAATAAATACATTTATATCTGGCAGAGCAAATCTCAAGTCAAAATTAGAGGACAATTTTTAAAAAGTCACAACCTACAATAAGGATCAAGGCATCAAGATGATGTAATTTTAAATACATGTGCACTGGATGTTAGTAGACCCAGTTTCATGAAATAAACACTCCTATACATAAAAGGAAATAGGTCTAAATATAAAAGTAGTATTATTTTAACGTACTACTTTCATCAAAATACAGATTATCCAGACTTTAAAAAAACAAAAAATACATGCGCAAATTTCAATGTTAAATAGCACAGATCTAATCAAGATACCCATGTAGGGTATTCATTTCATCCATTATCTGTGTAATATACATCAGTCTTAGTTACTGTTCTATTGTTGTGATGAAATACCATGATCAAGGAAATTATAACAGTATTTATAGTTTCAGAGGTTTAGCCTATGACCATCATAGCATGAGGTCACACAGGCAGGTATGGCATTGAAGGTCACACAGGCAGGTATGGCACTGAAGTAGTAGTTGAGAGTTTACATTCTGATCCACAGTCAGCAGGCAAAGTCAGACTGAGATTGGCATAAGCTTTTAAAACCCCCAAATCCACACCCCAATGACACACCTTCCCCAATGACACACCTCCCCCAATGACACACCTCCCCCAATGACACACCTCCCCAATGACACACCTCCCCAATGACACACCTCCCCCAACAAACCACAAGTCCTAATTCTTTTCACACAGTTCTGCTAACTGGGCCAAGCATTCCAACACGAACCTATGGAGGTCATTCTCATTAAAGCCATCATAATATCCTTTTGGCAGCTGATGGAACTTTCTTCAAAATATTTCAGGCTGTATGGCATGGTTTAAAAAATAAAAAAAGAAATAATTTCTTGTACTTTATCAGTTTATACTTCAAAAAACCAAAGATCATTAAAACAAGCAAACACAATCAGAGTGGAAGAAAGTATATAAAAATTCTAGACTCAAAAAAAAAAATGAAGACACGATTCACCAGAGCCTTTAGTCTATGGTTTTGAGAACTTAAATGAAAAAGTCAGAAGGCCAGTAAATAAATAACCTAATGGTATATCTGAAATCAAGCCAAACCTCCAATTCATATATGGAGTCAAAAGTAAAGAATAGGCAGAAATCAATGAAATGGAGATTAAAAGAAAAAGGGTTGTTGAAACAAAGAAAGAGATTTTGGAGAACTCCTCCAGTTGGTGGGAACCCAGCTTAGCCACACTCCCACTGACCCTCTCAGCTTCTGCATCCAGCCCATTCCCAACCTGTGTCTGCTTCAGATCTGAAGAAACACTGGCCACAGACTGAAACACTGAACTATAACTAAAGTAAAGACTTCTCACTATCCTTCTGGTGCCCTATCCTCATCTCTCCAGACCCATTCATAGTCCTAAAGCAGCTTGCCTTAAGAAGCCACTGATTACACCGTATCTCTACTCAATGAAGTCTGTGCCATTGTGCAGATTTCCTGGTCCCTATAGCATATACAGCTCAGCTCATTCCTGAAGCCTCACTCAGACTTTTTTCTTAGCCCATCTGCATTCTTTTGTGTCACTCACTGACCCAAAGAAGCATCACTTCCAGGAACCCCACAGCTACCACACTTGCCTAGGATCTAGGATGGGCAACATCCACCAAACAATGAAAAACCCATCAATTTAGCTAACACACAAAACAAGGACTTACAAATAGCAATGATGAATATGTTCAAGGACCTTAAATAGGATTTAAATAGATACTTTAATAAAAATTCAAACAAACAATTGATTGAAATAATGAAAACAGTTCAAAGTATTAAAATAGACATCATTAAAGAAAACCTAACCTGAAGTAAAACCAAGAATGATAAATTTAGGGTTAGAAACAAAAATTTTAGTGGTAAGCCTCACAAACATGACATATAATTACATGTCTTGAAGACAAGGTAGAAGAAATTGATAACTCAGTCAAAATGTTAAATCTAAAACATATGTAAAATCTAAAACCATCTAAGTACAAAACATCCAGGAAATGTGGGGTACTATGAAAAGAACAAAGTTTCAAGTAACAAAGGTAGAGAAAGGAGGAAAAAATACAGGTCAAAGGCACAGAAAATATTTGAAGATAGTCATAGAAAAAATTCCCCAACCTAAAGAAAGAAGTACTTATCAAGGTATAAGGAGCATACAGAACACCAAATAGATAATACCAGTAAAGAAATTCACATGACTCATAAAGTTCAAAATACTAAACGTATAGTACAAAGTTATGTCATTAAGGGATACAAAGGAAAAAGGACCAAGTTATGTACAAATGCAGAAGTGTTTGAATGGCATCTGATTTTTAGTGATGATTCTAAAAGCTAGAAGTGCCTAGAAAGATGTTCTACAGACTCCAGGATACCAAAGATGCAAGCCAGGACTACTATATCTGGGAAAACTATCATTCAGAACCTATAGAGAAGTGAACATCATAATAAAAGCAAATTGAAGTTGTAACTATCTACCAATCCACTTCTACAGAAGGTTCTAGAAGGAAAACTTCAGCCTGAATATGTTAGCCCACTCAAGAAAGCATAGGGACTAAGTCATTCAATAACAGAAATCAGAAGAGCAGAGGAAAAAACATACGCCATTACAGCAAAATAACAGAAATCAATAAACATTCCTCATTGATAACTCTAAATATTAATTGTCTCGATTCAACACAAAAAGAAAAAGACAAAATTAACAGATTGAATTAGAAAACAGGATCCATCTTTATTCTGTGTCAATCAAGAATAGACTTCTTCTCTGCTAAATGACATAAAAAGATTTTCCAAGTTATCAAACCTAAGAAGCAAGCCAGTGAAGCCATTTTAATATCTAACAAAATAAACTTCAAACCAAAACTAATCAGAATTGATAGGGAAGGACACTCTATACTAATCAAAGGAAAAATTTGCCAAGAGAATACCACAATTCTAAATATGTATGCAAGAAAAACACAAGGGCACCCAGGTTCATAAAAAAAAACACTACTACAGTTTAAAAATGCATATTGTTTTTACACTGTGATAATAGATGACTTCAGCAGCACAGTCCCACCATAAGACTGGTAATCCATGCGAAAGCTAAACAGACAAATGCTAGATATAATAACATCATAAATCAAAGGGAAGTAGCAAACATCTGCAAAATATTATGCATAATCACTAAAGAAAACCCTTTCTTCTCAGCAGCTTCTGGAATATTTTCCAAAATTGGCCACATACTGGGATACAAAGCAAGTCTTAACAGAGATAAGAAATTTAAGCAGTACTCTGCATTTTATCTGAACACCAAGGATTAAAGCTGGACATCAATAAGAACAGAAAGTATACAAACTTAGGGTAACTGAACCACTCATTGCTAAGTGAAAGAAGAATCAAGACAGAAATCCAAAGAAAATTTATAATGAAATGAAATGAAACATATACCCAAACCTACGAGACACAATGAAGGCAGTTCTAAGAGTTAAGCACTTAGCGATAAATGCCTACGTCAAAAAATTAGAAAGATACAGTGTCGGTAACTTAATGACACACATAAAATCACTAAGAGAGAGAGACAGAGAAAGACAGAGAATGAGGGGGGAGGGAGGAGGAAGAGAGGAGAAAGAGGAGGAGGAAGAAGAGGAGGAGGAGGAGGAGGAGGAAGAAGAAGAAGAAGAAGAGATATAATAATAATAATAATAATAATAATAATAATAATAATAATAATAATAACCAAAAGAATATACAGCAAAAAATCAAACTCAGGGATGAAATAGAAACAAACACAGACAAAAATTTAAAGAATGAAATGAAGAGTTTGTTGGCTGTTTGTTTGGCTGGTTGGTTGAAAATTAATAGGATTAACAAATTATTATCCAAATTAACTAAAATATGGAGAGAGAAGACCCAAACTAATAGAATTAGAAATGAAAAGAGAACATCACAATCAATACCAAGGAAATTCTGAGACTCATAAAGGCATACTTTAAAAATCTCTATTTCATTCAATTTGAAATCCTAAAAGAAATGGGTGATTTGTTGATACATGATTACCACCAAACTTAAGTCATGATCAAATAAGCAATTTAACAGGCTCATAATTCCTAATGAAATAGAAGTAAATACTTAAAAAGTCTCACAACCAAAGCCAACCAAACAAAAAACAGCTTTGGGGAAGATGGATTCAACTTAGAATATTACCAGACCTTCAGGGAACTGACTACGTTTCTCCTCAAGTTATTCCACCAAATCAAGACTGAAAGAAAATTTCCTAACTCTTTTTATGACACCACTATTACCATAATACTAAAACCACACAAAGACACATAAACACAAAAGTGTAGATCAATCTCCCTTATGTTCATAGATGTAAAAATTCTCAACAAAACATGTGCAAACTGAATGTAAGAACACATCAAAAAGATCATTGACTGTGATAAAGTTGTCTTCAACCAAGAGATGCAGGGATAGCTCAACATACATAAATCAGTAAATGAAATCACTTATGCTTATGTCATTAGGTGAAAAATAAAAGCCTTTGACAAGATCTAACATTCCTGGATGACGAAATTCCTGGAGACACAAGGGCTACAAAGGATGTACCTCAACATAGTAAAGGCAATTATAGCAAGCCCACAGACAACAGCAACACAGAGAAACACAAAGCATTTCCACTAAGATCAGGAACAAAACATAGATGTCCACTTGCTCCATACTTATTCAACACAGTACTTGGAATCTTAGCTCTAGCAATAAGACAACTGCCGTAGATCAACGGGATAAAAATAGGAAAGGAAGAAGTCAGAGAATCTTTATTTATATATGATGTATCTTTACACATGAAGGATTCTAAAATGTCCACAAGGAAACTTTACGACTGATAAACACTTATAGAAAATTATCAGAATACAGAATCAACAAATAAAAAGGAAATTGAAAAAGTCTTCAACAAGAATTGACAAGTTTTAATTAAATTATTCAAAAGACAGAATATCCAAATTAGTAAAATTAACATTTAAAAAAATGAAAGCCAATCATGGTGGTGCATATCTGTAATTTAAGTACCTAGGAGATAAAGACAAAAGGATCAAGAATTTAAATTCATCCTGGGATGCATAGAACTTAGAGGGAGGGAGGAGTGGAAGGAGGGACAGGTAGAGGGAAGGAGGAGGGAGACAGGGAGAAGGGGAGGCAGGAAGGAAAAGGAATACATAGTGAAAACGCAGGAGATCAATGGGAACAGTCACTAAACTTAAAATTTTAAAAATGGACTTTCTAGAAGCAGTGGTTGTAGGATATAATTTTTGGAGGAGCTCGAAGAATTTGGCTGGATCAATCTAAACAGAATGAGAGCAATGACATTGAATTAGTACCAGTCTCCCAACAACAACAAAAGCCCGTGATTGGATGAGCTAACTATTTCTTGCTGAATTCTATTGTATCTTTAAAGAACTGGTATTCCTCAAATTAATTCATAAGATAAATAAGAAAGAAATGTTACTACACTCATTGTATGAAGCCATTATTACCCTAGGACCAATGCTGGATAAGGTGGAAATAAAAGAAAACTAAAGATTAATTTCTTTGATGAGCATTGGCAGAATAATTTTAAATAAAATTCAAACTAAACCTGATAATACTTTTCATTGGCCACATATGGTCAAGTCACTCCAGGGATACAAAGATAATTTAGCATGTGCAAATCAGGGTGGGGAGGATATATGATCACCTTCATAGAAGGGCAAACATATTTTGGCAAAATTAAACATCCTCTGAAGAAACTAGGGATAGGTCAATTCATACTAAAAGCCATATATAATAAACCTGTTGTCAAGATTATACTGGTAGATGAAACCTAAAAGCATTGGAAACTGAGACTAAAAATTTGAATAAGAAGTGTGCCTACTTCTCTCCACTGTACTTCTTGAATTTTAGGCAAGATAAGTAAGGCAAGATAAAGAAAGAAGTATTAGTGTAATAGGAAGTTAAAAAATCAAAATAATCCCAGGTAAGGATGACTCTAGCAGAAAACTCATATCTGAGAAACACTGTCAGCGAAATAGCATCATATAAAACCACCAAATAAAAACTAGTAGTTTTCTCTTAATCAATAATGATCATGTTGAGAAAAAAACCTCAAGAACAATCCACCCATAGTAGTTTCAAATCATAAATAATTTAAATACTAAAGAATAAACTGAAATAACAGAAATCCTTTATAAGAAAATCTACGAAACAGTCAAGAAAAAACTGAAAAGGGCATTAGAAAGTAGAAGTGCCTCCCATGTACATGGATCAACAGAGTTATTACTGTGAAAGTGGCTGTCACAGTTACTTTTGATTGCTGTGACAAAACACCATGACCAAGGGCAACTTACCGAAAAAAAAAAAAAAAACATTTAAAGGGGGCTTTCAGGTTCGAAGGGTTTGTCCATGCCCATCATGGATGAGAGCATGGCAGCAGGCAGGCATGGCACTAGAATAGCAGGTGAAGCTTAAATCCTGGTCCACACTCACAGGGAAGAAGAAGAAAAGGAAGGAGGGAAAGGCAGGGCACAGAGGGAGGCAGGGAGAGAGGGAGGGAGAGATAACTGGAAATGGTGTGAACTTCTGAAACCTCAAAGCTTAGCTCACGTGACACAGCTCCTCCAATAAGGCCACATCTCCTAATCTTTCCCAAACAGTTTCACCAACTTGAGACCCAGCATTCAAACCAATAAGCCTATGGGGACCATTCTCATTCAAACCCACCACAACGGTTTGAAACTCATGAAATGTATTCAACATTCTTAGCCATTCAGTAAATGCAAAACAAAACCACATTAATATTCCACCTCACTTAAAAGCAGCCTATAGCAAAAACCCTATAAAAATTTTAATGACATGTAAAAAGAAATACAAAAATCAATCCTAAATCTCATGTGGAAGTGCAAAAGACCCTACACAACCAAAGCAATCCTGAGAGAGAAGACCAATGGGTTATGTAATGCAGTGCCTGACTTCAAACTCACTGTAAAGACACAGACACAAAATACACAGTGGTGGTGCTACAAAGGCCCATAAATGAATGGGTTAGAGAAGGATGTCCAGAGTGCTCTGACTTTTACCAAGAACATACCTTGGAGAAAAGGCAGTCTCTTTAACAAATAGTGTTTGGGGGAACAACAGTCATCTTAAAAGGTGGAAACTAGATTCCTATCTCTCATTCCGACACACACACACACACACACACACTCACAAAATTGTCCAAAATTGGTCAGACCTTAATGTAAGATTTCAAATTTGAAATCTGAAACTACAAAATAATTAATAATTAATAATAATAATAGAGAAAATACTCTAAAGTGTAGGCATAGTCAATAATCAGAACTGAAGTAGTTTAGAATACTCCCAAGAATATGCAAGTGGAATTGTATCAAATTATAACACTTGCACACAGCAAAGGAAACAATTTCACAGTGAAAAGACAGCCTTTATAGCAGGAGAAAATAATTGGCAGTTACTCATACAACAAGGGATTAATATCTGGAATACAAAAAGAACAAAAGAGGTACAAAAAACCAATTCAACCAATAAATGGGTAAATGAAACAGTGCTCAAAGAGAACATTTGTTCAATAAACACATGGCCAATGTTCAACATCCTTAGCCATTCAGGAAAGGCAAAACCAAACCACATGTAGAGTCCATCTCGTCTCCGTGAGAACAGCTCTAATGAAGAAAACAAACAAGTGTCCATGAAGATGAGGAAGACAGGAATATAAATCAGGTCAGCCAATGTGGGAATCAGCTCTGAAAAAACCTAAAAGTAGAAGTACCTTATGATGGTCAGATGTAGTGGCTAGTGACTGTAGTTATCTTAATTAAAATGTCACGATGCACAAAATCCTAACCCAAACTGATTTTAATTATTTGTCAGTTCTTTTTTTTTTTTTTAAATTATTTTGCCACTTTCTACGTGGATGATGTGGAAAACATTGTACTAATAAAGTAAGCCAGACACAGAAAGACAAATACTGTGTGACCTCACCTAGCTGAAATCTAAATACTGTGTCAGTGAAGGAGGAAGTGAAATAGTGGTTGCCAGGGAAAAGGTGAGTCAAGTGGAGAGCTGATAGGTGGTTTGGGTCTAAACTCTATGATGCATAAGTTGAGGGCTGGAGAGATGGCTCAGTAGTTAAGAACGCCTGGTGCTCTTCACAGGACCCTGGTTCAATTCCCAGTACCCACAAGGTGGCTTACAGCCTAATTCCAGTTCCAGCGACTCTGATGCTCTCTTCGATCTCTGGAACACCTGCACACACATGATGTACACATACATACATGTAGGAAAAGACTTATAGACATAAAATACAAATATATTTTAAATTATTTAAAGATATATAAGTACTATAGATCTAACATATAGAGATTATAATTAATATTACTGTATTACGCATTTAATTTACCAAATGAATGTATCTTAAATACACATACCCACACACAAAAAATTTATGTGAGGTGATGGATGTTTTAGTTTACTTGATTGTAGTAATTATAATATACACATACATTAAATCATCACACATCATGGATCTTAAATATACATAATTATAATTT
This sequence comes from Rhynchomys soricoides, assembly GCA_019843965.1. Classification (NCBI taxonomy): domain Eukaryota; kingdom Metazoa; phylum Chordata; class Mammalia; order Rodentia; family Muridae; genus Rhynchomys; species Rhynchomys soricoides. The sequence continues at coordinate 3,979 of JADRCH010013787.1, read as the reverse complement.
GTTAACTGTAGCTGAAAATATAGATTAAAAACTAGCTCTGAGGTTTGGGTTGTGTTTTTTGTTTTTGTTTTGTTTTGTTTTGATTGTTCGTTTGTGAGGTTTTTGATTTTCCTTGTTTTGTTTTTTGTTTTGTTTTTGTTTTTACTTTTTGTTGATTCTTTGTGAGTTTTGCATCGTGTACTCCAGTCTCACTCGTCTCCCTGGGGCTTCATATCTGTTCTTTGCCTTTGCAACTTTCCCCACTCCAAAACACGCACACACACAGAGGGAGAAGGGGGAGGAGGGAGGGATGGAGGGATAGAGGGAGGGAGGGAGGTTGTGTCCCACAGTATATTCCTCTGTTCACACATCTTCATTTGCAAAAGATCGTTGCAAAGTCGTTGATCTGTTTCGAGGTCTCATGCTTCTGGGACACCATCAATATTGGATCCCCCTGGTTATCCTGTTGTTGCCCTGTGTCATAGAGATCTGCTTGGAATCAGCAGGACTGGCCCTTTCACGTACCCCCAACCATTAGATGATACAGATTTTGGAGTGTACCAATTCACAGCCCTGCATCTGAGCCTGGGTGGTTAACTCACCAGCTCTCCCTCGACTGCACCATCTGGGCAAGCTCCCCAGCACTGCTCTGGTAAGGCCACCAAGTGCCATCCTGACAGAAGACTGGGTCAGCTCTCTCACTCTCATGCCCTCGGGCTGACTCAAGCCCAATTCTCTCTCCAGAACCCCCTCTAAAGTGCTGCTCAGTGAAGACACAGGGGCTCACTCTACCAAATGCTGAGTCTTGTGAGGAGCTGGACTAGCTTGTCTGGCTCTCATAACCTTTGAGCAAGCTCACACATGCCTTCACCATCAGGACCAGCTGCAGTCTGATGCCCAGGCCAGGTGCCGAGCCCACTCTCCCAAGTGTTCCTGCTCTCAGACCCAGGAGGCCAGCTTGTCTGAGTATCACAGGTGACAAGGGATGCATCACCCCTGCACCCACACCAACTCACATCAAACAAGTGGCAGAGCCAGCTCTACCAAGCTTTCATCCTCAGGGCCAGATCACCATGCCCGTTTCACCAGAGTCAGTTCTACTGTGCTGCCCAGGCAAGGTGCAGGGCCTGCTCTTCCTGGTACTGCAGCTGGTGAGGGACTGGCCAGCTCACCCACTCTCATGACCCCAGGGCCAACTCTTAGGTGGTCAGGGTCGAGGAGGCAGAGGGCACACATTAAACAAATCTATGTGATATGATAAATGTTTTAATTTACTTGATTGTAGCAATTATAGTGTAGAAATACATTAAATCATCTCACATTATGTCTCTTAAGTATATATAATTATAATTTGTCAATTGTAGCTGAAAATATAGATAAAAACTAGTTATTTAGTTTCTTAAAGACAGAAAGGAGGTTTGTGTTGTCCAAGGTCATGGGCTGCTGAGAGAAATAGACAAGATTTTAGTAGGTTTGAGGTTTCTTTGGGATGTAATGAAAGAATTACGGAATTACATGATAGTGATGGTTGCATATCGTTGTGACTAAATACTACTATAAAATTTGTGATGCTGTGGCTGAAATTAAAATAAAATAATAATAATAAAAAAAACTGGGGAAATGTCACCACCATGCAATAAAAAGAAAGAAAGAGAAATTAAAAGAAATCAGATGAAACCCGAATGCTTCCTTTGGGAGCAACCCTCACACACACACACACACACACACACACACTAACACCGTGCTGGAAGTCATTTTGGAATACATGATAGTTAAGTTCTGACTAGCTGGATTTTATCACACAATTTGCAAAGATAACAGCCTCCATGAGAGCGGCTGTATCTCTAACCCAGATGTTCTGTTGCTTTGCCTTCTCCCTTGTATCCTCTGGTGTTGCTGTTACCTCCCTTCTATCCCAGGGACAATGCACTGACAACCCAGAACACCATGACATTAAACAAGAAGGATATTCTACAAATATTCTGCACAAGTCTTCACTGACTTAGAAAATCCAGGGCTAAAGACGAATGTTTTCTGCAATTTCCCTAATTAAACCAAGGACTAAAACACACCCATGGTCATTCTATTCAGGTTATTTGTTTTCCTGTGAGGTAGCCTTGTTAAAAGATAGCATTTGTCCTTTCACTCTTGGGCTCATGAATTAAATGGAAGAGCTCAGATCAAGACAAGCCATGTTCAATCCATGCTGAAGTCTAGGAAAAACAGTATTTATGGTCATGGTGTGTATCACATGTGTGAGAATGGAGCTGTAGAGAAACAAGGGACAGTTCTGTGAAAGATGCCATGCATCTACCATAACATGAGAAATGGCACGATCAGGTGTGCCCTCCTTGCTGCCCTTGCTGAAACTGTACCAGCAGGACAATTAAAATAAACATATCTCGTCATGGTACTGTGGAGTCTCATGCTCTCTTCACTCAAACACAATCTTTTGGATATTTTTGAAAGTTCTATTAAAAGAGAAATGGGTGGAATTAGATAAATCTGATTCATTGATGGGATTAAAAAGATAAACACTTTAAAAATATCCTTTATGTCATAATCTATCACCATAGTACCAAAAGTAATAAATCATGACAATGTCTAGTGTTGTTCACCATAAAAGAAGCTTTTAAAAGAGTTTGAATAATAACTACTCAATGTGTTTATATAAAGACACTGCCCTTACTGTCAAACTTGACATGTGGTATTAAAGAATTGCCTGTAATTCATGCCTCCCAGCAAAACAGGTCAGAAAACAAACACAGACTGCTTGTTCTTTAACATAAAAGTGGCTCCTTGGTATCTTAGTATAAAATGTATGTCATTCCCTGCGGTTCAACAACTTGATTATTCTTCAAGATAAATTTAAAATAAAACGGAACCTGGCTGTGTTTAGAGTGGTCTGTAGTTGAGTACAGCACCCCAGAGAGTGCCCTGGCATGTGTTAAAAGAAGACAGAGATTTTAAGGACCAGAAGGTCAGTGATAGCAGGTCACTAAGAACTGCCAAGAATTGCTTCAGGATGCCATTTATTCCTGGAAGTTCTGGGTGACCAGGACATCTGGAAGATGTCTTCCCAGACTCCTTGTCTAGAGATAAATCACAGTTTGTGTTCTTGTTCCTGTGTCCTTGCTGACTGTGAGATACTGGATAAAAAGACTATGTGCTTGATTTGATTTTTTTCAAGGGATTGAGTAACACTTCATTTAATTAGCAAATCATCCAATAAATATTCACTCAGTGTTTCCAATATTCCCAACATTTTATTAAATACTCAAAGCACAATTTCAGAGTCAAACAAATAATCCCACTTTTTTTGAAGTTCAAAGTTTACTAAAAATGACTTCAATGACAAAATGATTTGAATAAGTACAATACTGTCAGTATGATAAATGTTGCCAATGGAAATCTAGGCACCATCCAGCCAGTGCTTAGAAAAGGGAAATCCTACAGAACTTGGGGGAGAAGGAGGGGTTTCCTTGGAGTAGCAAGGAGATCTGAAGAATGAGAGTAGGTAGGAGATCATATAAATTTAATGAATGTTCATAAGCCTAGTTATAGACTAGTTTAGCTATGCTGCAGGTGTTGGGAATCAGTTCAGCTAAAGCAGAGAGGAGATAGAGCTGAAGGGGAAGGTAGAGATGCACTTTACAGGGCCTTATCCATCATTCTAAGGGCTTACAGCTTTAGTACTGTGAAAAAAATTAGGTTAGCCATACTTTATAAAAGGGGTTAATAAATGCTTATAAAACAAAGTCACAATACTAACTTTAAAAGATGATAGCAAATGAGCACAGCTGTGTACCTGATTCACAGTTGAATTGGCTCACACTTGTAACCCTATCACTCAAAAGAGTGAGACAAGAGAATTACCAGGAGTCTAATGCCAGATTTGGCTACATGCAACTGCATGCAATCCTGAGGAACAGAATGAGATCTTGTCTAAAAATGAGAGAGAGAGAGAGAGAGAGAGAGAGAGAGAGAGAGAGAGAGAGAG